>CAJVSB020000333.1:0-58967 GCA_911865555.2 Thlaspi arvense
CATATTTTATATATTATTATATATAATAAAATTTTTTATTTAAATTTAAGTGGAGCAGTTTACTTCAGAAATTGAGTACAACGTAAAGGTTGTGCTCAGTTTTAAGAGTAAAATGTTTCATTTTTGGAATTTGTAATCTAGAGACATTGTTTTAAAAAAATAATATTTCTAAATTTTGACTTAATAAACAAAGATATATACTTTTTGAGACTAAAAAGAACAGTCCCTATTTTCCTCTAAGGTGGTGTTGTCCTATTTTATGAGTTGTAGATTGGTATACGATCTCATTTGTTTTTTTTATTCATTCTATAAATATTTGGTTCAATGCTCGAGTCTCAGTTCTAAACACACACACACACACACACACACCCTTTTTACCTTGAAATCTATGAGAATTAGCTTTAACTAGTAAAAAATCACTAATTATTCTTTCTTTACATGCACCAAAAATAATTAATAATGTTGGAAAAATTATATTATACAATAGAAGCATATCTTAAGTTAGTTTTATATACTCATAGTCGATCAAATACTTATTTAATAATTCTTATATACTCCACGTCACAAACACATATTACTAGAGTCACCCGCGTTATACACACTTTTCAAATCCCTGAGATTATGATTCTCAAAGAATCTTAGCCTTCTATGTATCTAGAGAGAAGCATAATTTTTTGCGTATTTAAAATAAGAACTATATCAAAATATATTTATTAATTCAACTAATTTATCTCAACTAATACCATATTTAACTTAATAAATAATCTATTTATCTATAATTTATTTTAACTAATAAGAGAGAAAAAAAATTCAATTATCTAATTTTAAGATAATTAAAAATTAATAATAAATATTAATATATCATTATTTCACGTATATACTTGCATCAACCAGGGATGTTCACTATTCATGAACTGGCCTACACTGAAATTGAACTGCTGGTTCCGATTATTAAAAATTATGAATTGAGACTAGAACTATAAAGGACGGTCTGGTTTCAATTTAGGCTTTTCACTGTCACACCACTATCCTCTCTAATCTTAAGAGGCATGATAGTGAGGTAATAACCAATACACCTCCAAGTAAAATCCAGTAGCATGTCAGCTACTGTAACCCCTCTGATCTGGCCTTAAGGTCCTGTATCTGAGTACCTACTTATAAAAATAATCTCACCATATACATATATAACTTTCATTATCTCATCTAATACATGACTTGTACATAATCCGTCCTATCAAACATTTTTTGGCAAACACCCAATAATTCTCTATCAATCATGCTATGCTCAAAAATCATCACCTAACACTTAGTAAGTTGTAAATCATCCATAGGATCTCAAAACATCATAAATTTGTTTACAATTTTTTAAAATATAAAATAATCTCTCAACATATACAACTTCGTGTCTATAAGATGCAATCAAAATAACTTTTAAAGCCTAGCCCAACCTGGTGCTAAATAGTGAACAAAAATACATGCAATTCGGACACCATGGTCTTAACTAACTGTCTCGGCATCTGTAGGGGGGAAAATTAATGGGGTGAGACGAATGTTTCTAGTGAATGACATAAAACTAGTCCTAGTGGAAATAGTCAGGTTTTGCTGTTATTTTATAAAATTTCAATCTAATAGAGTTTCATAGCAAAGATGTATAATAATAACTAGAAATGTAGAAATTATGTTTTTATTCATGATGCCAAGTCTTTGTACATAAGAGAGAGTATAAACATAAACCATATAGGCATTATATAGAATCATTAAAAGTCATAAAGAGTATAAAACATTATCATAGTACATATTTGGTGTGTGTGGTCTGGTCGGATGTGCACAACCGAAAATGGTGCGTCAGAGGTAGTGAAAGCATAACTTAAAATTTGGGCCCTCATTGGCAAAATACAAACATACAAACTCGGGCATTACTACACTGTGTAGGCTGCTCCCAAGAGTTGCCGCAAATCTCTCGGCCAAACTGACATAGTCTGCGGCCTCTGGTCCCCTTCTCTAGGGGAAATAGTCACATGAATATCATGTCATGCAAGCAGAACTACCACCTGCCCCACATGACAGCCCGACATCATAATCTAGGTGCCGAAGCACCAAAATATAGTAAATTCATAAAAGATTATGAAATTCATGTGTATACATTGGAACTAAGAATATTAACTAGACTGTTTCCCATTTTGAGTATCAACATACATGTAGTTTTGAACATAAGCAACAATTATTTATAAAACATATTTGGAAAAAATAATTAGGATTAGAGAGAATGCCACTCACATGGTGTAAGAAGCCTAAGGACTAGTCTTGAAGCTATGGTTTATAGTCTGGCTTAGCTCAGTTTTCTTCCCTATAGATAAGATATATATTTGTGTAAGAATAATACCCTAAATATAAAGTGTAAATGCATGCTATGCCATAGATTACATGAATACAAGCCCTTATTCTCTTTCTCAACTTTTGGGTTCAAGCCAAACATACCCTTAATTTTTCTCAAACTTGGGGTTCAAACCAGACATGCCTTAATCTTTTTCAACCTTTGGGTTCAAACCAAATATGCCGTTAATATCTCTCAACCTCTGGGTCAAACCAAACATACCCTTAATCTCTCTCTACTTTTTTAACCACAATACAAGATTAAGATCTATCAAAAATCTATCATAAGTATAGATTCACCCAAACATAGTAAAATCTAAAGTTATTTTATCTAAAATTATCAAAATCATGCAATATTTCTTATGGGTAAGGTTAAACCCACATTTCTCTTTCTCTACAACTATAAACACCCATCAAATGAAAAATCTAATTGATTAAAGCTAGGAAGTAAGGAGCAAAAGAAGATCTATAAGTATTTTAAGCAAGCTAACATAAATCATTGCATTTTCTTTCCATGGGTAGGGTTCATCTGCCGCCCCTCTCTACAATATGCAAATCCACACCAAAAGAAGATTTTAAACCGATTAAAAGCTATAGAATGGAAAAAGAGAAGCTAAAACACGTAAAAATATTGAAGAAAATTTAAATGGGGTTTGAGATCTAGCCATTTGCAGACCTTTTTCTCCATTTTTTTTGTTTTCCTCTCCCTTCTGTTTCTCTCTCTAAAACCTGCAAAAATGAGCCTTTATAAGGCTCTAGAAAGGCTCTCCAAATGTTTAAATAAATGGATCAATCATCTCAAATGACTATCTTACCTCTCATTAATTTATCTTCATTTTTAGTCATAATAAATTTTTGGATAAATTTTGAATACCTTAGGATATCTCTTAAATCTTTATTTATAATTTTTAAGAGTTCAACAGGTTCAGAGATCCTTGGAGTGGTTAAAAATCTCAAATTTTAAGAAAAATCACTAAAAATCGCAACTCAGCGTGCTTCGGCGCGGTCTAGCATGCTGTAGCAGACCAATTCCAGTGGCTATGTCACACCCAATATCTCAAACCTTAAGGGCAATGATAGACAGGCAATAACCAACACACTGCCGAGTAAAATCCGGCAGCATACCGCTACTGTAACCCCTTTTCTAGATGGTCATAGGCCCTTTTGTCTGAGTATCTGCTTAAACAACAACAACTTCACAATACTAACATAGCTTGCAATAACTCATCCAATACATAGCTTAAGCATAAATCAATCCTGTATTAATTTCCCATAACCATCTAACATCATGCTATGCTCAAACCACCAATTTATACTAAATTAACTATAATCATCCATAAGGGCTCAAAACAATACAACTTGTTTACAATTATCCAAATGTAAGATAATCTCCCACCATACATAATTTATCTCTACAACACAAAATCTAAAATAAGTCTCCAATAGCCTGGCTCGACCTGGTGCTATAAAGTGAGCAAAACACAACATACGATACAAACACCAAGGTTCTAACTTAATGTCACAGCATTTGCAGGAGGAAAAAAATAGTGGGTGAGACAAAAGTCCTAGTGAAAGGAAATCTAACTAATCCCAATGGAAACAGTAAGTTTTTATATCAATTTAAACAATATAAACATTCTCGAAGAGTTTCATGTCATGAAGCATAATAATTGAATTTTCAACAATGTGAAAGCTAAATTGTTATTTTTGCAAGTCATAAAACATAAGAGGGCATAAGCATGAATCATAAAAGTCTTCGTGGACATCATACAAAAATCATAAAAATCATATTACATAATCATATTCACATGTATACTCTGGTTGGATGTGCACAATCGAAGGTGTTTTGGGGTAGTAAAATCATAAAACATAACATGGGCCCTCATTGGACAAAATATAAATAATGTCGGGCGCTATTACACAGTGTAGCTCACGCTAGGGGTCGCCACTCCTCGGCCAAGCTAACACAGTTTTTGACGTATGGTCCCTTTTCATTAGGGACAAATAAACATACATATATTATGTCATACAAGTAGAACTGCCACCTGCCCCAGATGGCTGCCCGACATCATGGTCTGGGTGCTAAGGCACCAAAATTAATATAAACTCATGAAAACCATGCAATTAAGTATATACTTGAAATCATAACATAGCTGGACTATTTCCCATGTTCTCAATAGCAACATATATTTGAGTTTGAAATGAGCATTGTTCATTGTAAATCATAATTTGCGGAAATAAACTAAGATTATGAAGATTTCCACTCACCTTGCAAAAATAAGTTTATAAGGGTGCTTCTAGAGCTGTAGGTCCAGGGTCTAAAATAATTGGGGTATCCTCTCCTACAAGGGGGATACACAACATAAAAGACATACCCTAAATATATCATATAAAAGTAATAACCATACCCTACAACGTATAAATACAACTTTTTTTCTCTTTCTAACCTTTGAGCTTCATCCAGACATGCCTTAATCTCTATCTAACATTTGGGTTCCATCCAAATATGCCTTTAATATCGTTTTTCCCCATTTCAACTCCAACCAAACATGCCCTTATTCCATTTCAACATCATCTCACCCATTATCTCACATTTCAACTATAATCACCTCATTCAAGTTTAATCCAACCATAAAAACATAGATATCCTCAAATAAAACAATATTTAAGAGTATTTTAACAAGAAAATATCAAGATTCAAGCAAAATATCCCATGGGTGAGGATAAACCCACTTTCTCTCTCTACAACACATAATAACATCCAAATATAAAATCTACATTGATTAAAAGCTATAAAACGGAGAGAGGAAGCTAAACATATAGAAATATTGAAGAAAAACCAAAGGGGGTTTGAGATTGGGCCACAATACATACATTTTTCCTCCTTTTCTCCTCTTTCTCTCCTTCCCTCTATTCCTTTCTCTATTTGGGCGAAAATGAGCCCTAGAATGCTTTCCCTCAACTTTAAAACCATCTCTCATAAGTCAAAAGACCAAAATGCCCTTCCATAAATTATCTTCAATTTTAATCCTAATGAATTTTTTGATGAATTTTGGGTACCCTAGGATATTTCCTAAATCATTGTTTTATGGTTTTTAGGAGTTTAACAGAGTTTAAGGGTTATTAGAGGGGTTAAAAATTCCCAAATTTTGAAGAAAAAAGCCAAAAAAATGCGTCTGGCCTGTGTCTGCCGCACTATAGTGCCTGGGCGCGCTATAGCGCGGAAATTCCAGAGAGCAGCACGCTGCGGCGCGCTACTACAGTAACCCTAGTGATTTTTTTTATTTTTATTTTTTTAACAAAAACTTCATTTCTTCCAAAACTTTCAAAACACTTCCTACCTTCCCAAATTCCTCAAAATTCCCTCTAAATAAAATTAAAACTCAACCAAAGTGGTTTATAAGAATTTTTCTTCTTCATTCTTTTTTTTTTAAAGTTGGTTTTTGATGTTACAATTCTACCCTCCTAAAAAAGAATTTCGTCATCGAAATTCAATTACTTGTTGTATAGAAAAATGTGTGAGTAATTAATTCTCATTTTAACATTCTTTTCTTATGTTATCTTCTCTTTGTCAAAAACTTGGATTGATTTTTCAATGCAATTCAAATATTTCTTCAAATTAGTTTAATTGTCCTTAAAACTGATTTCATTCTTATTATAGACTTAAACCAACTCTAGTAACTAAAAAAAATTATCAATTTTATAAACTCTACAAAATCTCTGCCTTGCACATGGTTTATCAATATTAAAATTTATTTTTCAATGCTAAAGCTATCAAAGTCACTTTCTTCAATACTTGCTAAATTAGGCATCAAGTTCAATACTATAAACTAAGGAATTCAACTACTTAGTGGTTAACTAGGAGTTTCTGAACACCGAAGGTGTCTGTGAGTAGCAACTACACACCTATTTTATATACATATTTATTTATTTATTTATTTTGCAAAGCTAGCCAATAGAAATTCTAGAACTTTCCTTACTTGTTTGAGATCATTCATGTCTAAGAGTTAGAGCACCCGATAAATTCATACTTCACCATATATATTATATCTATTAGTTTCTCTCTATAAAAATCAATATTCCTTTATCTCCTTTATTTCCATGGGAAGATCTACTTCAAGGGCTCCTTCCTTCTGATTTAGATAAAACAATTTATCAAATATACTAAAGCTAATCATTCATTCCCATCAATAATCTATAACTAGTTTCGTTAATGTCTTGAAGCTATAGAGATTTAGATCTGAGTCCTAAGAATGACCATAATAATTTCCAACAAGATAGAATTCTTCTTTAATTTTCACTCTTTGTGCTATAATCATCAACTTATAATTCATCATCCCATCAACTCAAATTACTTAAAATAGCAAAAATGATTTGTTAGAGACATCAAACTTATCATCTTTAAATAGTAATATCACTCAACACTATAGGGATTAGCCTATTTTAACCTTAATCATGTTAAGTCAACATTTACATTGCAATATATCAAGATCTTCTCATGATCCTCATCTAATATAACCAAATTTTTCGGTACTATATCCTCAACTCTTTAACCATAAGAACAACTAGGACTTAAAAATTCACCTATAATTAGTTTACAAAAATACCTTTAAGTCATCATATGAAATCATAATTCTTGTAAAGCATCCCACGACTAAAAACTTTTGTCTCACTCAACTCCTCAATTCTTCAAAATGTACATTTCTATAGGTTCATTATCTAAGACTTACCTTTAGGTAGCTTACAATAAATTCCATAGATGGTTTATTAAAACATCAAATTGTCGTTATCAAAATCTCAAATCTCCATACACAGCAGAAATTCACAACACCATTAGTTCAAACATTAGATCGATCCACCTTTTAGTAAAGCTTTTAACCTACTTTATTGAGTATACGTCACATAACCTTAAAACAAATGAGTTCAAAATATCTTCAAGGATCTACTCAAATTCCTTTTTATACATTATCTTGATTAGAGTTGTTGGATTCTAAAGTACTTAACATGGCTCTCCATTCATTTGATTTTTAGGATTCATTAGAATTACACCTTATTCCATCATCATAGTAATTCACTTGTTCTTGCCTAATTAATACACATACATTAGTCAGAATCTCCAAAGTGTAAAGTACTTGATTAAACTTACTCCATATTCATGCTATAACTAACCTTATGCTTCTTCCGCTTAATTCATCTATATCAAGTCATTAAACTAGTATGATAAGTCTCTTTCTTGCCATGCTTGGAATATTAAACATACATATTTTATCACTCACGTGGCATCACATAGATATCATTATTTAGAACAATACTTATACTACTAATCCCAAACTCCTTTAAACTTGAATTCTTCATATGTTAATTTGTTTAAATATAACTCCTGAATGTAAAATCTTAGAATCTTAACTATAGGGGAAATCTTATATCTACAAAGAAGGTAAGAAAATCTCTTAAATTTATAAGTATACCTTAAGACATCTCATTCACCTATCTTGTAATTGCTTAAATAATTAACACGTAACATTTTCTCACATTAAACTTGTTTACTCATCTCCTTTTCATTAATCGGATAAAACTCACGATTATTTTATAGCAAGCTCATACTTACACATCTCACGAAAATCAATCCATCTAACAAACATGCTCTAAGCTTCTCTTTTCTTTTCTTTTAACCTTTAACTCCAACAAATAAAACTGAAAAAGTTAAAGTCCTTCTACCTTAGTTTAACTTCTCTAACAAAACTAAGTCATGGATAAATTGCTACCAAATCATTTAAAATTCAAAATTCCAAGATAAAATTTAAAACCAAAGATCCCAATTATACCATTCAACCTTAGTGAACAATACACATGTACATGCTAAACTTTATAAAAAAAAAAAATAGACTATCCTTTTGCAACTATTTCAATTTATACCACTCTTAATTGCATATAATAATTTTCAAAATTTAAATTCTTATTCATTTACTAACTTCTCAATAAAACTTGGTTACATGCATTCTATTATTAAAAAAATAAAAATTCAAATAATCTCTTATACATTTTATGATAACTAGTTCAAGCTTTCTAACATCAACTCTAGATCCATACTTAAATTTATATACTAATTGTGATAGATCTTATACTCTTGTCTCCCAATACCTTTTTCTTAAATTCACAAAAAACATTAACATTTACAAGAATCTAGCATCATGAAGTTTAAAATCTCTAAGAACATAAATCTCTTAGAAGTTATTATTATTATTTTTCTAGACTACAAGAACAATTTTTTTTTTTTAATTGATCATATCAATCTATCATTTTCATTTACCTTCAATAACTATTACAAGAATTTAATAATCATATCTGCTCCACTTACCAACTTTTCTTAAAACATGTCTCTAGAAATTATCCATTAATACTTGCTTCTAAATAACATATCGATAAACTTTACCAATAACTTATTACTACTATCTTGTAGAATCTTTAATTTACATATTTTTCCGAAGAGTCTCAACTCAATAAGTGAACCACCAATCCATTTGATTTCTCATAAACTTTCAATTATTTACTTGAAATTCATCTTAAGTGGTTTAGATCATTTTTTTTTTCTCGTGGATTACCTGAAGAATCTTTCAAAATAAATTTGGAGTCACTAGTAGTTATGCTTCCAAATACTAATTTCCCTTAAAATTCTCCAAACTCGTATTTATCCCCAATTATCATATAAAACACATGTTCTTACTCCACACTAAAAATATCACACTACTATTTCCATTATACATGGGGCAAGTCTGTACACATTAGTCCTTGTTCATCTACCCTTATCTCTTAAGTCTTTCTAATTTTCCTGAAGATATTAAATTTGTAACTAAAACTCATGTATGCTAACCATGCTAAGGTTTCATCTCTAAGTCATTTATTTATACTATAATTCCTTAATTACAATTCTCTTAACTTGTACCTAACGTAGGTTTTCAAATCTTTATCGAATTCGGAATCTTTAATCTTCAATACCTCAAGCTGAACCTTAGTGGGTAATCATACACAAAAAATAACTATAAATTATCTCCTAAGCCCTTAGGCCAAATTCCATTCTCTAAGGTCTTCATAGCATTCTCTTACATTAAGATCAAAATTTTATTCATCTCTTTTTAGATCGTCTTCCCATTATACTAGATCGATAACACTATTAAATCATATAACTTTCTCTTGTTTTATGCTTTACTTTCTCATAATTTAACTAACATACTTGTTAATCTTAGGAACTAAAGAATAGACAATTAGATTAGTTTTCGGGTACTATGCAATTTGTTATATAAAATGCAATTTTCCTATCTCCTCATGTGCAGAAGATTTAACACTAAATGCTCATCTAAGAGGTTAGCCAATTCCTTAGTCCCTGGTCCATCCGCCCTAACTCGTTCTAACTCAAAAATGGTCATACCAGGTTTACAGCTATTCCTGTTAGAATGCAACTACCTATGCCTAGTATACGTCCATCATTTAATAATTCTTAACCAAAATCTAATACTCTCTAACATAGACCTTATCACATCAACCTGGCTCTGATACTACTTAAACTGTCACACCCCAACCCCTCAAACCTTAAAGGGCATGACAGCCAGGCAATAACCAACATACCCGCCGCGTAAAACTCGGCAGCATGCCAGCTACTGTAACCCCTTTTCTAGATGGCCTTAGGGCCCTTTTGTCTGAGTACCTGTTTAAACAACAATAACTTCACAATACTAACATAGCTTGCAATAACTCATCTAATACATAGCTTAAGCATAAATCAATCTTGTATCAATTTCTAATAACCATCTAACATCATGCTATGCATAAACCACCAATTTATACTAAATTAACTATAATCATCTATAAGGGCTCAAAGCAATACAACTTGTTTACAATTATCCAAAATGTAAGATAATCTCCTAACATACATAATTTATCTCTACAACACAAAATCCAAATAAGTCTCTAATAGCCTGGCCCGACCTAGTGCTATAAAGTGAGCAAAACACAACATAGGATACGAATACCAAGTTCTAACTTAATGTCACAGTATCTGCAGGGGGGGAAAATAGTGGGTGAGACAAAAGTCCCAATGAAAGGAAATCTAACTAATCCCAATGGAAACAGTCAATTTTTGTATCAATTTAAACAATATAAACATTCTCAAAGGGTTTCATGTCATGAGGCATAATAATTAAATTTTCAACAATGTGAAAGCTAAATTGTTATTTTGCAAGTCATAAAATATAAGAGGGTATAAGCATGAATCATAAAAGTCTTTATGGGTATTATACAAAAATCATGAAAATCATATTATATAATCATATTCACATGTATACTCTGGTCGGATGTGCACAACGAAGGTGTATAGGGGTAGTAAAATCATAAAACATAACATGGGCCCTCATTGGGAAAAATATAAATATGTTGGGTGCTACTACAACGTGTAGCTCACGCTAGGGGTTGCCACTCTTCTAGCCAAGCTAACACAGTTTTTGGCGCATGGTCCATTTTCATTAGGGACAAATAAACATACATACATTATGTCATACAAGTAGACTGCCACCTGCCCAGATGGCTGCCCAACATCATGGTCTGAGTGTTAAGGCACCAAAATAACATAAACTCATGAAAACCATGCAATTAAGTGTATACTCTAAATCATAACATAACTGGACTGTTTCCTATATTCTCAATAGCAACATATATTTAGTTTGAAATGAGCATTGTTCATTGTAAATCATAATTTGCGGAAATAAACTAAGATTATGAAGATTTCCACTCACCTTCCAAAAATAAGCTTATAAGGGTACTCCTAGAGCTGTAGGTTCAGGGTTTGAAATAAGTGGTGTATCCTCTTCTATAAGGGGGATACACAACATGAGAGACATACCCTAAATACATCATACGAAAATAATAACTATACCCTACAATGTATAAATACAACTTTTTTTCTCTATTTCTAACCTTTGAGCTTCATCCAGACATGCCCTTAATCTCTATCTAACCTTTAGGTTCCATCCAAACATGCATTTAATCTATTTTTTCCCCATTTCAACTCCAACCAAATATGCCTTCATTCTATTTCAACATCATCTCACCCATTTATCTCACATTTCAACTATAATCACCTCATTCAAGTTTAATCCAACCATAAAAACATAGATATCCTCAAATAAAACAATATTTAAGAGTACTTTAACAAGAAAATATCAAGATTCAAGCAAAATATCCCATGGGTGAGGGTAAACCCACTTTCTCTCTCTACAACACATAATAACATCCAAATACAAAATCTACACCCGATTAAAAGCTATAAAACGGAGAGAGGAAGCTAAACATGTAGAAATATTGAAGAAAAACCAAATGAGGTTTGAGATTGGGCCAAAATACATACATTTTTCCTCATTTTCTCCTCTTTCTCTCCTTCCCTCTATTCCCTTCTCTATTTGGGCGAAAATGAGCCCTAGAATGCTTTCTCCCAACTTTAAAACCATCTTTCATAAGTCAAAAGACCAAAATGCCCTTCCATAAATTATCCTCAATTTTAATCCTAATGAATTTTTGGATGAATTTTGGGTACCCTAGGATATTTCTTAAATTTTTGTTTTATGATTTTTAGGAGTTTAAGAGAGTTTAGGGGTTCTTGGAGGGGTTAAAAATCCCAAAATTTGAAGAAAAAAGCCAAAAAAAACGTGTCTGGCCTGTGTCTGCCGCACTATAGCGCCTGGGCGCGCTGTAGCGTGGAAATTCCAGATAGTAGCGCGTTGTGGTGCGCTACTACAGTAACTCGAGTGATTTTTTTTTTTTATTTTTTATTTTTTATCTTTTACAAAAATTTCATTTCTTCCAAAACTTTCAAAACACTTCTACCTTCCCAAATTCCTCAAAATTCCTTCTAAATAAAATTAAAACTCAACCCAAAGTGGTTTATAAGAATTTTTTCTTCTTCATTCTTTTTTTTTTTTTGAAGTTCATTTTGGATGTTACAGGCTACCACGCTACAGTGTGCAGCATGCTATAGTGAGCTTAGGGGTGCTACGGCGCACTGCTATAGTAACCACATTGCAATATATTTTTTTTTTAACAAAAACAAACTTCTTCCAAAACTTCTAATATACTTTCCTCATTCATAAACCCCTTAAAATTCTCTCTAAATAAATTTAAAACCCAAGCAAAAGTAGTTATGAAAATTTTAAAGAAATGGGTTTTGGGATGTTACATTCACAGTTTTGGGTCAATTCCCGATTCCGAGTCTTCACAGTTTTGGTTCTGGGCTGATTTTTATTCTAATTTAACTGAAAAAATTTAAATGTTAACTTTTAAATATTTTTTTTTCTCTTTTTTTATTCATAAAATATTACAACTCTTGATAATGTTATAACTTCCCATGTTAAAGAATGTCCTTAGTTAATGATTAAATTATTTTTAATTATTTTACTTGAAAATTTTTAAATTACAATATGTTAATTTTTTCAATTCCATCTACAAACTTCAAAAACATAAAAATAGATAAATAATAAAATAATTATTGGTTTAAAAAAGTGGCAACTTAAAATTTGTACTAGTGGTCTCATTCATATTATTAGATACTTATTTTAGACAGCTCTGTAAATAGAATACTTAACAATAATCTTATATCTAAATTTAGGACATAATTGTTTATGTAAAAATTTATATTAAATTAGTAATTAAGGGATAAAAGTAAATATTTTAATTCTATAAAAACTAAAATTAGTGAAATTAAAATTTGTGAAAATACAAATTTTATATTTTTGTATTAATTAATGTGTCTAAAATAAATTTCATATCTAAAGGTCAGTCTCTTTTTATATCTAGAATATAAATTGTACGAATTTATATCTAAAAATTAAGTCAAAATTTTTTTATATATGAAAAAAGAAAAACAATTTATTCACAATTCGATTTACGGTTCAATTCTCATGGTTCTTCACGATTCTGATTCACTAGTTCTAATATAGTTCTGGTTCAAGTTACAAAAATGATGAACTTTAATTGAACGACAAAGGCTTCTGGTTTGAACTAGACATGACTGGAATTAGATAGTTGGTCTGGGCTAGACCAGGCCGGTTCATAGTTCAAACTGAAAATCGTGAACATGGCTAACATTAACATATCATGTGGCATAAATTAACAATTAATTTATTATCTATTTTTTCTAGTTTGTAATTGGGATTGGACGGTTATGGTTTATAGTATTAAATAAAGATGGGAAGGTAGTTCACCAAAAAATCCCTCTTTTGTAAAATAAGGACGATACAAGGGCAATATGGGTAAAGGAAAAAGAGGTATGTGACATTTAGGGCTCATTTGGATGGGCTTATTTTTCAAAAAAAGCATTTTTTTAAAAAGTGTTTTTGGCCTAAAATAAACTGTTTGTGCAAAGTTCTTGAAAAAAAGTAAAAACTAAAAAAATCAGTTTTTTTACTTTTCTTGATAAGCTATTTCAAATAACTTCTGAAATCTACTTCCATAATAAAATAGAGAGAAAACTATTTTGGGACAAAAATGTCCTCACATAATTTCATAATGGCCATTTCATTCTTACAAAAATCAGTCACTGCATCTGCCATCATCCTTCTTCCCATTGTCCACTGTCGTTCATTGAGTTTTTGATTGACGAACCAAATCAATGATGTAAGTGGCTGGGTTTGGGTAAAAAATTGTTGTCCAGGCATAGATCAATGAGGGCAAAGCCGATCATTGTCCATCTTGCGATTTTGCAGAAGGGGTGTGCCTGTAGGGTTTGTGATTGGACTTGAGAGTTACATAGGAGGTAAGAAGGAGAGTTAGGGAGGAGGGTGAGAGAGTTAGAGATCTAAGTGTTTCGTTGATGAGTGACAGAGGATAAAGAGGGAAGGGGCAACTGGGTGGACTTGGTAGCTAAGGAGCGAATTGTACAAAGAAGGGAAGATACCGAAGCTAGTGGTCGAGAACCAAATCACAGATTGTAGACTATCAATTGTCCCTCTTCCCTTTCCTCCAACAACTAGACTAGCATCTTCCCTCCTAATGTCGTCTTCCCTCTTCGCTCCCCTCCCAATGACTAGATTGGCCAATGAAACTTTAGACTACTGACCCCTTTTCCCTTTTCCTCTTCTTTGTTCCCGATGAAGCTTGCAGCTGCTGGCGACTGGAAGGTAGAATGTCACACCCCAACCTCTTACAACCTTAAGGGGCATGACAGCAGGGCAATAACCAACATACCACTGGGTAAAATCCGGCAGTATGTCGGCTACTATTACCCTCATAAGTTAGCCTTAAAACCCTATGTCTGAGTACGTGCTTAAAAACAACAACTTCACAAATATACATAACTTAAGCATAAATCAATCCTGTATCACATTTTCAATAATCATCTAACATCATGTTATGCTCAAAACTACCATATAATACTAAACCACTATGATCATCATAGGAGCTCCAACAATACAACTTGCTTACAATTATTCAAAATATAAGACAAATCTTCCAACATACATAATTCATCTCTACAACTCAAAATCCAAAATAAGTCTCCAATAGCCTGGCCCAACCTGGTGCTATAAAGTGAGCAAAAATACATGCAAAACGAACACCGAGATTCTAATTTAATGTCTCAGCATCTGTAGGGGGAAAAATTTAGTGGGTGAGACCAAAATCTCAGTGAAGGGAAATCCAACTAATCCTAGTGGAAAAAGTCAGTTTTTGTATCAGTTTAAATAATATAAACATTCTCGAAAAGTTTCATGTCATGAGGCATAATAATTAAATTTTCAACAATATAAAAGATAAGATTTTTATTTTTGCAAGTCATAAAACATAAGAGAGCATAAGCATGAATCATAAAAGTCTTCATGGGCATCATATAAAAATCATAAAAAATCATATTACATAATCATATGTATACTCTAGTCGAATGTGCACAACCGAAGGTGTTTGGGGGCAGTAAAAAACATAAGCATAACATGGGCTCTTATTGGGCAAAATATAAATAAGTCGGGCGCTATTACACTGTGTAGCTCACGCTAAGGGTCGCCACTCCTCGGCCAAGCTAACACAGTTTTTAGCACATGATCCCTTTTCACTAGGGAAAATAAACATACATATATCATGTAATACAAGTAGAACCGCCACCTACCCCAGATGGCTGCTTGACATCATGGTCTGGGTGCTAAGGCACCAAAATAATATAAACTCATGAAAATCATAAAGTTAAGTATATACTCGAAATCATAACATAGCTGGACTATTTCCTGTGTTCTCAGTAGCAACGTATAATTGGGTTTGAAATGAGCATTGTTCATCGTAAATCATAATTTGCAGAAATAAACTAAGATTAGGAGGATTCCCACTCACCTTGCAAAATGAGCTTATATGGGTGCTCCTAAAACTGTAGGTCCAGGGTTAGACGTAACTGGGGTATCCTCTCCTACAAGGGAGATACACAAACATGAGAGAAATACCTTAAATACATCATATAAAAGCAATAACTATACCCTATAATGTATAAATACAATTTTCCCCAAACTCTAACCTTTGGGTTTCATCCAAACATGCCCTTATTCCATTTTCCCCTATTTTAGCTCCAACCAAACATGCCCTTATCCATTTCAACATCACCTCACCCATTTCTATCACATTTCCACCATAAACACTTTATTCAAGTTTTAATCCAACCATAAAAACATAGATATCCTTAAATAAAATAATATCTAAGGGTACTCTAACAAGAAATATCAAGATTCATGCAAAATATCTTATGGGTGAGGGTAAACCCAATTTCTCTCTCCACAACGCACGATAACATCAAAATATAAAATCTACACCAATTAAAAGTTATAAAACGAAGAGAGGAAGCTAAACATATAGAAATATTAAAGAAAAACTAAAGGGGGTTTGAGATTGGGCAATTTTACATATCTTTTTGCCCTAGGTGTTGTTTTTCTCTTATCTACACTCCCTCTCTCTAAAAGCTGCGGGAATGAGCTCTAAATGACTCCCCCAAACCTTTAAAACCTTCACTTATAAACCAAAAGACCATCTTGCCCTTCGTTAAAATTATCCTCAATTTTAATCTTAATGAATTTTTGGATGAATTTTGGGTACCCTTGAATATCTCCCAAATCTTTATTTTATATTGTTTAGGAGTTTAAGAGAGTTTAGGAGTTCTTAGAAGGGTTAAAAATCTCAAATTTTTAAGAAAATAGCCAAAAAACATGATTTGGCGCGCTGCAGCAGGCCAATTTCAACGCCTGCCGTGCTATAGCGTGGTAATTCTAGTGTGCACTGTGTTGTAGCGCACCGCGGCGCGTTGCTACAGTAACCGCGGGTAATTTTTTTTTTTTTTAACAAAAACTTTATTTCTTTCAAAACTTCCAATACACTTCCTACTTTCCCAAATTCCTCAAAATTCCCTCTAAATAAATTTAAAACTCAACCCAAAGTGGTTTATAAGAATTTTTCTTCTTTTCTTTTTTTTTTTGAAGTTTGTTTTGGATGTTACATAGAATTGCAACCGAGCTTCTTTAACACAACTGATGACTAGATCACCTAGGAGCTTCTTATTCGGATTAGACACATCCAAACTAAAAGAGAAGAAACCTTAAAAGGGTAATTGGGAAAAAGAAAAATTAAATAAAAAATAATTAGTTATATATTTTTTAATCCAAATAGACTAAAATACTAATATAACTTCTACTTTTAAAAAAATTATCCAAACGGGCCTTAGTGTGCATGCAGCAAATTGTAGAACAAAGAACGAGAAGGGTGACAGGGAAAGGAAAAGGGGAAGTGTCACGGCATGGGGTGTTAGAGACTAGTGTCACGGGGATAATCTCACATTGGATAGGAAAAGAGAGAGTCTTGGACTTATAAATATAGGCGTTGTACACCTTACTAGATTAACCTTTCGGAAAAGGGTAATGGCCCATAGCAAGTGGTATCAAATCCGACCCAGACCTGACTCTTATGTCTCGCAAGTACCCAAGGTAGGATAGGAAAGGGACCCCATTTGTAACGAGAGCATCACAGGATTGAGTGAGGGAGAATGTCACGGGGACAATCCCGCATCAGATAAGAAAAGAGAGGGTTCTGTGCTTGTAAGTATGGGTGCTGCACACTTTATTATGTTAATCTTTGGAAAGAGAACAATGACACCTAACAGTAGGTTGGAAGATTTCATTTTATTAGTTGAATTTTTATAAACATTTTGCTGTCAAAAATGTTAACAGGAAGTCAATTATTGTCTTCAAAAACATTTGACACAATTTGGGAGTTAAATTGATGTAATTTGAACTGTAAGGACCAAATAGAAAGCAAGTGCAAAATATGGGATCAATCTTGCAAGTAACTAAAAAATTTAAGTACCTTTATTACAAATTTTCCGTAATCAAGAAAAAATATAGATTTAATTTTCCATAATTATTTACCTTTTCCTTTTTTCTTTTCGTGGGTTGGCTCAGAAGAATGAAAAAACAAAGCATTGTAAATAAATAAAAAATAAATAAACAATTTTACATGCTTTCTATTTTTTTCATATAAAAATAAAAAAATCTAAAAAGAAATCCAAAATTCAACAACCGACACGTACAACTGTATTTGCATATGGACTAACCAAATGAAAACAACAAAAGCTCCAAAATTTTCCACTTCTTTTATTATCAATAAGATTTTTAGGGTCAAAATAGGAAGAAGAAAAAAGTCACATTGGAGTTAATAATGCATTGTTTCATTGACTCCACAGCACCACCAAACGTCTTCTTTTCCCATTGGATTTTCCTCCTTTTTTGTACGACTTGTAATCTTTATTAATAAATTCTTTTTTTAAAATTACAGCAATCAAGAAGCCAGCTAAAAAAGTTAAATGTTTTCTGCATTCAAAATAAAGGAGAAATTGGGTGCATGGGTCTGATTTCTGTCATTTCTTGTACGTAAGATTAGAAAAAAAAATTAAATCAATATTTAAAAAAAATCAGATCAATTAACAAAAATTAGTAGCATGAACTTAATTTATAATTTATGACACACTTAAAAAATTAATTTTAGTTTAATTTGTTTGTAAAATTTTTTTTGATTAGCTAGCTTAGCGGGTTAGATCTATTTAAATTATAAAAATATATATTATATTATATTATATAAATATATAATATGTATGACATAAATCATATTTAAAATATATATTTTATATATGATTAATTATATAGATCATTCTATCAAGTTCACGAGTCAAGTTAACTTTATTTAAATAAAAATATTAAAATTTTAATTTTAACATAACTTAATTAAATAAATAAATTGAATTACTCAAATAAAAATAGGTCAAAGTACGTGTAACTCACAAATGATGTGCTTTATTTTCACCCTTACTTGCAAGCAAAGCAGTTTTTTTGTTTTGGATTAGGCTTCCTGTTCATTTCACCTAGTATTTTATTCTTATGTTTTATCAGATTTAGATTATTAAATTTTATATAAATAATTTAAAGCATTAACCATATTATATCCATTTCATTGCATTTTATTTTTTGGAATACGGATATCCCAAAATTTGTTAGTTTCACTGTAAAATGTGATTTTTTTTAAAAAAAAAATTAATTGTAAATTATATATAGAACAAATTGAAGCTTAAGAAAAAAATTTAAAAATTTGAGAAGCAAATCTTGGTAATCTTTTAAGGCACTTTTTGAAGTTTTTTTTAAAAAATTATTTTTCTCTTTTAACTTTTAATGTAGGCATATATATATAATAATGAGATAAATAGCCAATTACGTGTTTGTATTTATATTTACATATAATATTTAAAAATAATTAAATTTTTTTTAAATAAGTCAAATCAAAAAATTCAAAATATTTATTTAAAAAAATGACATACCAAACACTCCTTAAATTTTTGTGGTACAATTAAGATATGCTGGATTTCGCCCTACTTCTTTTTGAGTATGCAGACTTATATTTTTTTTAAAGTGAAATTCTTTTAATTTTATGCTTTTGATATATATCATTTCTAAAAGTGTCTTTTAATTTTGTTGATTATTAAATTCTTACAAAAATGATATATATATATATGTGTATATATCTTTCTTTTTTTCTTTAACCTTGTGTTTTTGTGTATGTGATACAAGACTGAGTACTTTTTTCTTTGAAGAAGTATTCAAAAAATATAATTACAATAACTAAGAAAAATAGTTTTTTGGGGGGCAGATATTAGTTTGCTTCCTTAACTTTCTTTATTATCTTAGTTATCCCCCAAATTATCCAATATATAATTTAATATCTTCAAACTAACACTGTTAAAATATTGTTATAATTGCTTCTTAAACTCTAATGTCTTAAATTTTTAAAATAATATTAAAATTGTTAAAATTTTAGAAATATAAGTTAATATGTAATAATTGATTATAAATATTATTAAATGTATCTAATTTTAGATATTAGATTATTTATATAACTTAACTAAATAAAAAGTTGTCTTTAATTTTACAAAATTAATTTTGGTTGTCTTCAAAAACGATTTTTGCCCTTAATTTTTGATGCCATTATGTAGTAAACACAAAATGCAAACTTGTCTTGCTTGATTTCATGGTTATTTTTGAAGTTACAAATCATGAATAATTTTTACTAAATTCAAATTAATTATTTCTAGCCAGAAATTTTTAATTTAGTAAGATTGAGTAAATAGTCTAAATTAATTTTATAAAATTTAACTTTTTTTAATTTAATATCTGAAATTACATACGTTTAGTAATTCTTGTTATCAATCATAACATTTTAACTTAATTTTTATAATTTTAACAATTAACTATTGTACCAATAATTTAAGACCAAAGAGGTTGGAGGATAAAATATATCGATCAGTTTAAAAATATTTGTTTTAAAGAGGAAGTTAAGAAATTTAAATAGGATAGAGAAAAAAAATTTAAGAAGGTAAAAAGATTTTGCAATTTTTTAAAAAATGAATCAGGTACTTGTTTACGAGATCTCCTATTTTTAAAGAAGGATAAATTTTAGAGATAGTTAAGAGAATGTTAAAAGTATATAAATTGAGAATATTTACAAATTTTGCTGAAAAATAGATAATAAATATTTTACAAAATAATTATAATAATTAATTTTTATATTAAAATATTTAAATTATCTATTCAATTAAGAAGTGTTAAATATGTTATGTAACATTTATTTACCAAATAACCTTGATAGTAGCCTTCTAATTTTTCTCCACTATTTTACATGACATTGCATAATTGTTTGGATTTTGTTATATTATATCATTAAATTCCCCTCTTTCCTTTATTTGTTTTTTAATTTTTTTTATTCATGTTCTGCAGCTTAGAAATTAAAAATTTGAAAAAAAAATGGTTGAGAAATTTTATCTTTTAAAATTATAAAAAATTGTTCCCAATACGAGCCCATGTAGCTCAACATTTTATTGTTACATTTTTGTTTTATTAATTACATTTTATTATTCTTATTTTATATTTATATTGTTAATTTAGATAAAAGTAAATATAGTTATACTTAAAATATTAAAATACATTTATTTAATATAATTTAAATTATTTACAATTATATAATTAATTATAAGAAATAGAGATTAAATATTTTTATTTCTACTTATTTTTGAATAAACTTTAGATAAAATAATTTTTAAAAAATTTAAATAGGTAAAATAAATTTTAATTAAAATAATAATTTTACTGAAAAATAACTCGCACAATCGTACTCAAAATTGTAAGATATATAGAGAAGTTTTTTAAAAACTTTTATAAAACTAGAAAATACACCTAACAGTCCTTGGCTTGTATCGCTTCCACTCTTTCAAATTATGCTACGCGCGAAAATTGCGCGTGGAAGAATTCATAAGTTACGTTAAGAGAAAGCTACTTCTTCACATCACATTCACACAAACGTCAATCCGTAAAGTCACTCCACGAATACACAACCCTCTTTCAACGCTACATACCCCCCACGTTTTCGCACGTGCTTTCACGCGCCACTCGTATAACCAACCAACAAACTGTTCTTCAGCGTTGACGATTCTTCACCGTGTGATCTCATTTGCAAGCCCTCCCAGCCAACGACCCAAAATCAACCAGCTTTGTACTAGCGGTTTGCCGACCGGTTTTGCCCCGTCGGAAACCGCTCCTTTCGCTGCTTTTGCTCCGTGACATGGATATAGTCTATGCCTTCCTATATATCATATTACCTCTATTTCTTTCTCTCTCCAAAACTCTCTTAAAATCGAAGCTAAAAGTCGATCTTCTCCTGCTTATGCATTTTGTAGTAACAAGATAGCGTCTCTCTCTCTCTCTCTCTCTCTCTCTCTCATCTGAGTAGATTTAAATTACAGTAGAGATGAGAGATGTCGCTGTTGAACTCACTCTCTTCCATGCCTATAGCTTTTTTGCTTGTGAGTGCTTAGGCTAGCCTGTAACTCTCTATCCTTCCACAGGACCACTGTTGTTACACACTCTCTCTCTCTCCCCCTCTCTCTAAATACATATGCATACATCTTCTACCTAGTTTTCTCCCTCTATATCTCTCTCTTTAGTGCAAGAATGGATTATATATAATAAACCCTTGGATCATCATATTTATATTTTGAATTTCTTTGTAGTTTATCACTTTGCACTTGCAAATTCTATCGTAGTTCCATGTGTTGCTTATGGTGAGAGTATAGCGGTGAGAGCATTTTGTTGATGGCGTTTCCGAATCATCTTTCGCAAGAAATGGCGCTACAGCATTTCTCAGATCAACACTTGAGCGAGAACACCTCCGTTTTGAGAACGATACTGCCTGAGCAGCTCGGTCAGTCATCGCCGGACGGTGCGGTGAAGGACCACAAGGACATACAGAGACTCATCTTGGAGTCTGCGAGGAAGGCGCCGCCGGCGCAACAACCGCCGCAAGTCGGCGTAGGACCACCGACGTGGCTCAGCAGTGCGATTCTCCGGCAGCAGAACCAGTACGGCGACGCCAATTTCCTCAACTTGCACACGAACTCCGACTCGGCAGCGACGTCTCAGGCTTCGAATCAATGGCTTTCGAGATCGATTCTACAGCGGAATGTCAGCGACGTGAGGGATGACGTGCAGGTTTCGAACGATTCGATGATCGCGGCGGCGATATCGCACGAATCAGCTGATTTAAACAATAGTAACAATGATAACAGGAGTATGGGGGTAATCAGGTGGAGAACAATGGGGGAGGAGGTGGAGAGTTGTTAGAGAGCGATGTCGGCGGTGGCGGGGGCGGTCGCGGGGGCGGTACCGGTGGCGATGGAGTGATGAATTGGCAGAATGCACGGTACAAGGCTGAAATTCTGGCTCATCCGCTTTACGAGCAGTTATTGTCGGCCCACGTCGCGTGCTTGCGTATAGCGACGCCGGTGGATCAGTTGCCCAGAATCGACGCGCAGCTTGCTCAGTCTCAGCACGTGGTGGCCAAGTATTCGGGTATTGGCCATGGCAATATTGGTGATAACAAGGAGCTCGATCAATTTATGGTGAGCTTCTTGTGCTCTGTTTTGTTGTTTCCTGCACGTTATAAACTTCTCCGTCATCATCTCTCCGACTTTTTCCTTGCCTTAGTTTGTGTTTGATTATGACTAAAGTTGAATTTGCTTTGGGTCTTTAATCTGATTTATTGAATCAAAATCAGGTGAGGGATTATGTAGTTGATGCAATTTTTATTTTATGCTGTAAGTCTATAGCAGCGTTTAATTTATCTCTTCGGCGATCGAAACAAATGATCAGAGGATAAAATTTCCATAACCTTTATGAACTTCCTTTAGATATAGAAACTTTTGCTGATTAAAAAATGAGGAAATAAAAAAGTGATATAGGCGGTTTTTCCAGCCAGTAACCCAGTACCTGCAAATGGATATGCATTGTATCGGCTTATAAAAATTGTTTGTCTTTAAGTTAAAAATCTGGTGGGCGGTAGTAACAAGGAATTTCCCTCTTACTGTAAAGCTGTAAAGTTCCTTGTCCAGAAAGGACAGGATACAAGGACACAAGAATTTAGTTCAAACAACTACAGCAGAGGCTGTAGGGGACTGAAAATCCTGTATCGAAATGTTTTCTTACGGATGTCATTTTTACATAGTAAATAAGCTAGTACTTATTGCATGTGGGATTGCTGATATATGGATTTCCATTATCACTACTTATGCTGTCGAGTACTAATGAAGAATCTAATTGCATGTTCCGAAAATATATGCTGAATTTGGATCACCTGAAAGGAGAAATATCACATGAAGAAGATGACGACGACCACATGACCGGAACCCAACGAAATATTTGTGTAGAAATATCCGTTTAGTTATCTTAAACCTTCTTAATATATGAAAAGAAAATGTAATAGTATAAAGAATGAAATTGTGTACCTTGCATAAATGGATAGATTCCATGAGCAGAGACCATAAAACATTCCTCTGTTGATGGAGATAGCCATAGCATAAAGTCATCATCCGAGATGGTACAAGCTCATTCTTGACCTTCTGTATAATTTAGAATTATTACTGATTTTCCTTCCTGATGTAGCGCCAAAAGAATAAATAATAATAATAATAAAGAATCATTGCTAATTTTGACCTTCCTCTTTCTCTTCTTGTTCAAGGAACCAATTGATAAGAACGGTAAATCCCATAGATCCAGAGTAGTAAGCCTTATAATCTTTTTCTTTCACTGGTGAGCAAATTGTTACATTTGCTGTTAGTTAAGGGTACTTAAGCCTATACTTCTTTTTGGAGTTATTTACAGGGTCAAGAAAGGGTGCATGTCATTATCTGAAGTGGAAGCTTGCTTACATAAAATTTCCGAGAGTTCTGCATTAGCCAAAATGGGAAGATAATGAATGACAACAATGTGACTACAATTGAATTGAGGAACTTTTGATGAATTTGAAAATCCAAATAGATGTTTCACTGAAATATTCTAATACCATAACTGAATATTAGTATACTAGGTGATTCTGCCACTTTTAAGTCAGTCAGAGTGCTGTGTTTTTGATTCATCTTAATGGAATATTTCGAGATATAAAAAATAGTTTTGCTAATCAACATATGGTATTTTAGCAATAATTTTCTCTAAATCATATATATTATATAGTAGCAGAATTTTTCTTATTATATGGGATTTTTTTAATCAATTGTGTGCTTTGAGATAAGAGTCCTTCAACTTAGGAGTAATTTAAGATCTTCATTTCTTAACAAAAGTCTCTTCCATGAATTAGCTATGATGCTTGGACATTTTGGTATATGACACTCGTTCAGTCAAATGAAAAGTGCTTAAGAGTTTGAAGGCCAAATTTCTTGAGAAGCAAAAGCTTCTCTATTTTAGTACCTGTGAAGTAACTTGGTGAATGTGGTATTTTAATTGGCTGATGAGTTTTACATGAAAAAGATTTCAATCAGTGACTCATGAAAATTTAAGCAGCAATGCTATTCAAATTTCCCTTTAGATTACTTTTTTAATAATTCATGCCACAGTAATCAGTTGGTATATTGTGAAGTAAACTGTATCTAGCAGAAATTATGTTATTACATAGGAAAGAGGATTCTATGTACTCTTCCTTCCAAAGTATCAAGAAAACTGAGGAGTGGATCTTGGTGGCACCAGTAAATTAGGAATTTTAAGATTGCAAGTTGAATAAAATGCTGACTTTTACAGATTCTATCTTCTGGAAGTTATTATATTGCTGCAAACTGATTGAAACATGACTTCAGGTTACAAAAAACTCTCTCCCTTTAATGTTGGCAAAAATTGATATGGAATTTGGTAATACTTTCAGCTAACACTCTTCATATTTTTTGAAAGCCAAAATTCAGTATTTGGTGGATAGAAACATAAAAGCATATTTCGGAACACTGATTATATCAGAACTAGTCTGTGGTATCATTTCAATTAATTTATTTCCCTTTTACAGGGAAGATCTCTTTTCCAGAATGAGGATATAAGTATGGTTATGCATGGCTTCTGTGCTCTGTTTATGGTGCTTTGTTTATGGACCTTTCTGTCATTTGGTGTATCAGCTACACACAGATCTTGTGTCTCATTTAAGTATTAGTTCCACACAAAATTAACTGTATGAGCACTGGTATAATATTTCAAATATCAATTTCTGGGGAGCTAAATAGAGTGAATTGAATGTAATTTAACAGATAATTCCTCTTGTTTGACCAAGTGATTAACATTCATAAATTGCAGAAATTAACTCATAGTACACTTGGAAATGAAGCTCAAATCTTGTTCACAGTAATTTATTCATCCATCAGTCAGCTACATTCTAAAGTAAGTTATCCACTATGTTTACTCTTTTTGTTATTTTCTTATATTGCAGACACATTATGTGCTGTTACTCTGTTCTTTTAAAGAACAACTGCAACAACATGTTCGTGTACATGCAATGGAAGCGGTAATGGCTTGCTGGGAGATTGAACAATCTCTACAAAGCTTAACAGGTACATTTCAGTATCTGCATATTCTGTATGTCACAGGAATGTAATGTGTTTGAAATACTTCTTACTTGTGTCAAACTTTTGTTTGCTTGCTTGCAAAAACATTACCATTATACTATTCTTTGATGGCTGGGGACTAATAGTGCTTTTATTTTCTACACAACTTCCAACTGTATTTACTTCAACATTGTCTTCTTTTTTCATATTGTTTTCCATAAAAATTCCTTAAGAAACTTGTTCTCATAGTATCACTATGGATTCTAGTCTCAGACATGTGGAAAGAAGCCATGAGGAGCAAAATATTAGAGGTAAAGTGTTGTAAGTGTGAAGGGCTAATCTTGCCTTTTTGGGATTTGTATTGGACCAGAAAATTATTAGTCTTTCCTTTTACAATCAGGCAGCTAATAAACTTTCAGAGGCTAGCTCAACCCCTAGTCCAGAGTTTACCATAATTCATTTTCTTCCTCTGTTTCTACTCTAAAACTTGAGGTTAGATCATTTGGCATTTACCAGTTAGTAAATGCTGTAATATCAAAGCAGAGGATGTAAACATTAACCAATACACCAAAGAAGCCATAATCCTATATCTCTTCATTCAATTTTCTGAAAGAATTGATAGTGTATCTTATATTTGTAGTGGGATACTATGTCTTGATTTGTTGAAAGAAACAAAGTCTTTGAGTGAAGAACAGGAATGTCCTTGTCACTGTCAGTATATAATATTTTTGTGATGATGCTGTGATTTCAAAAAATAAGATGAGTCATGACTCTGGTTTGTTAAAGACAATTTTTCTGTGGGGTCTACTAATTTGCATCCCATGCCATACTGGAAACTGACTTCTTGTCATAATGAATTTTCTCATAAAGTGTTAATAGAATGAAACATATTAAGCAAAAACTTAAGATTACGAATAATAAAATTAACTAGCAATGACATATAACAGTAAAAATGGAAGTTTTATTTTCTCTGAACAGATTGTCATTAGATGTCCAATGCTTGGATATCCAATTTCTGGTCAGAAACGTGAGAATGAACTAATAATTGCTCCACTAAAGTATGGACAAAAGATTTTGTGTTAAATGTGCTGAGAAGTTGCAGTTCACGCTTCTGTCTGTTCTTGAAGCCTTCACGTTATATTTGATCTGTAATATGGCATTCCTTTAAAGTCCTGCTACAGCACTTGGCCTCTAACTTGACCGCCACGACATTTTTTCTTTTATTTTTAGTATTTTATTTTTAAACTGAAAGTGGACACTCGACTTGCTCAGTCATTGTTGTGGAAATGGCTATATGATTTATAAGCTGCTACTGTTGCCCAAAATTCATTCTCAGGTCACTATACATGGATTCTAAAAGATTTTCTTGAAGAATCACTCATTGCTTTGTCTATTTTGTCAATAAAAACATTGTTAAAAAGAAGCATCATGGTTCAAGAGCAAAAACATTGTATTGAAGTGGGCTTGTTAAGTTAAACTCTATGCATTGACTAATTCTGAACTAATTTAACGTGTTACATAAGCAGGTGTTTCCCCAGGAGAAGGCACGGGAGCTACAATGTCTGATGATGATGATGACCAAGTAGATAGTGATACCAACTTATTTGATGGAGGTTTGGAGGGTGCTGATGCATTGGGATTTGGTCCTCTCATCCCAACAGAGAGTGAAAGATCCTTAATGGAGCGTGTAAGGCAAGAACTGAAGCAGGAACTGAAACAGGTTGGAACCTAAATAGTTGTGTATATAATTTTTAGTGGATCTTTAGCAATATCAGTTAATATTAGGTTTTTCCTTTCCAAAGGGTTACAAGGAGAAGATTGAAGAAATCAGGGAGGAAATTTTGCGCAAAAGAAGAGCTGGAAAACTCCCTGGTGACACAACATCTGTCTTGAAGGCTTGGTGGCAGTCACATTCCAAGTGGCCATATCCAACAGTAAGTTTAGTCGTCACCTATTTAAATTGAGTTTGGCTTGTGACTGGGGAGTAAAATAATGATCCTAAGTGGGTTACTTCGGGTGTCATAATTTTGAATTTCGTTGGATGAAGCACTAGTGAATATTCTATTCTACTGCCTCATCACTTTATTACTCAAAGAGGAAAGTTGGATCCTGTTGAACTAATTTCACCTTGTGAAATTGCTAAGTAGGAACTTTAAGTCAGTAAGCTTTCTGACATACTGTGTATATTTCTTATCTTTTCAGGAGGAAGATAAGACAAGATTGGTACAGGAAACTGGCTTGCAATTGAAGCAGATAAATAATTGGTTTATTAATCAGAGGAAGAGGAACTGGCACAGTAATCCTTCCACATCTACAGTCTTGAAAAGTAAACGCAAAAGGTAACCCAATCAAGGCATTTCTCGTTTATGTGGTTATATTTAAGAAGGGCTTCAACCAATCTTAGTTTGAAATAAAGTAATGCAGGTGACAACAACAGTGACCGTTTCATCTGAGTCAAGGACAAGTCTGAAAGTCAATCCAGAAGGATTTTTGCTCATGCTTCCGCTCCAACGATATTACCTGCATCAGTATAAATATACATAGAAAAGTATTGGAGAATTGGACTGTATATCCCAGCATGTGAACAATTATAGGATTCTAAATGAGGGAACCGCTGTCCTACTGAAAAAATGGGATGAAGTCACCAATGTGCTGATGATGAAATTCAAACTCATTCCTTTACAGGTATGCATAGAGACCAGGGGTTGTACACTAATCTGATGTGACTAGTTAGATGCTCATTTCTACGAATATGGGGGAAATGATTTGATCGGGCATTATATTAATGGTTCATGATTTTTATTTACAGACAACCTATCTGTGAATAAGAAAAATGGTGTGTGGATGTACAGTAATTATCTATTTTTGTGGTTTCTTACAGTTACTAGTGATATATAAAATTTTATGCAGCTATGTGGTCGTCATCATCTTCTTCTTCGTTTTTTAGTGGGGTACAATTGTAGTTTAGTGGTTTAGTTTTAATCCTTTTGCTAGTGCATTACATTTACTAGTTGAGTTATGACCTCTCCTGGGCCATCAGGTCGGACACCTGGACAACATAACAAGATTTTTAGTTCTCTTTGTCATGTGTTCCTTCATGCCTCTTAGTTGGAAAAGTTCTGTACACTGCATTCCTCCGTGCAATTATGGTGCAAAAATCATGTGTTAATAATTAACTTGGAAAAAGGTCTATAGGGTTTGCATGAAATATGTTTATGCCAGGAAGGATGAAGTTGGTTAGATGTTTTCTTTTCTGTCATGATTATCTATGTGGTATTGTGGCAAGATTGGACGAGTAATATTGTTTTATGGTATGCCATGAAGGATATATTTGCTGCACTTCTTTCTTGGATAATTAGGTCAACTTTATGTAGGTATCTCTTGTATGTGTACTTGGCTTCTCATTGCGGATCCTGTTTTAGGAACTTCGACACGAATTTTAGCATTAACTGTTAGATGTCATATAGAGGTTTGTTAGAGTACGAGTTTCTCTTTTCTGGGTTGGATCATAAAATCTCTGACGATGATAATAACAGTGCATGCAGATTTTATTGGGACCTCTTCCCGAGGCTCTGAATCAATCTTTCTTTTGTTTTATGATATGATAGTTTTCATCTTTTCGCAGTTCTATTTGATTTTTCTGTTTCAATTTTTTATTTTTATTTTTATCTTTGGGTCTAGCGAGGCTTAAAACATTCTAGACATTGGCAAGGTTTAGAAAATGTTTGCAGGGCGTTTTGATTTTATTCTGTTCTGTTTGATTGGAAGATGTTCCAGATTGGGATGCTTCAGTCCTCTCCAACTCCAACATTTTTGCACAATTACTCTTGTGAATAACCATAGGTTTACGAGGCACACTCATTCAACTTGGATTTGGATTTAATATTTTAAGATGTTGATTTAACCTTAACAATATCAGCAAATATAAATTTAGATCTACACAAAATTGAAAATGAAGAACAAAAATAAATAACCTTGCATGTTTGACGTCCCATCACAATACTCCAGTATTGGAAAAAATTCAATTCAAATTTCGATGAGCTTTTTGCAGTCCATAATTACCATATTTTCAGACTTTAAATTTTGGGAAATTTTGAAAATATTTGATATTCTTGAGTCTTCGGAATTCTTAGCTTTAATTTCTCAAATCTCTAAGCGAGCATTTTTAGAATTTAATTTTCCAATTTTCTAACAAGAATAAAGATCCTAAATTTTAATTTTTTTTAAAACCCTTTTTTCTTGCACATTAAAGTAAAAAAAATAAAAAGAAAGCTTTGTATTTTTAAGTAACTGGTACCAAACACGCCTTCATGCTCCTCCAGGGGCAAGATTTTGCAGGCCTAGAGATACGATTTTTTCATGTATGGAGAGGGAGAGAGTCACCGGAGTTTTGTTGGTGCCCTGGGGGAGAGGGATGGCTCCCCGAGAACAAGATTTTTTTTTTTTTTTTTTTTTTTTTTTTTTTTTAAAGTATATGTATGACGCTCAAAGATAAATAATAATATTTACAGATTTATTTTATTTAGATTCCGATGCTGGATAGAGTTGCTCAAAATATAAAATTTTAGGTTGGGCGAGAAGAAAAATACAAGAGGACAACTGTAGTGACTACGAGGGTGTTGTGTCATGCATGAGAAATTTACCTGAATTGAGAGTACTTAAATGTAAAATTTCAGAAGTTATGTAGATTGATCTTTGCCCAATGCCTTGCTAATAAGCTAGCCTTGCACTTTAATTTTGATCATTCAAATTCTAGTATAAATAAAACGTTCCAAAACTTTTTGGAGACAAAATGTGAGTTTTTTTTTTTTAAATGACTGGCCGCCTCATTTTAAATGTGTATTGTTACAGAATTGAATCTAATACTTTCAATAAATATAAAAATGTTTTATCACTTATTTTATATTCATTGAGTTAATGTGGGAGTGTTTGTTTATTGGAGTTTTTATATTTCTAAATTTTTTAGAAAAAGAAAATTTTGATTCTTTTAATATTTATTTTTTTAAAGTTGACTTTTATTTTTTTATTTAGTTTAAAAAAATCCAACTTCAAATTCAAATATAAATTTTGTACCAAAAATCAAATATAAATATAAAACATACAAATGAAAAAGGTATTGTAATATCTCACATTTTTATATAAAATTTTAAGTTCATTTAATAACCCAAGAGCTAAATTGGAAGAACAAAAAGGTTTGGGGTCTATTTTGGAAGATTGAGGGCTTAATTGATGAAATTGAAAGTTACAAAGACTGAAATAAAATTTACAGGGATTAGGTCAGATTCTGTTAAGTGTTCAAGGACTTGATTGTAACAAATCAAATAGTTCAGGGACTAGATTGCAAGTCAACAATAGCAAAATCACGCCCAACACTTTAGTCGACAATTCACGCTAATTTTGGACTTTTTTTGACAAAAAGAGCATAGATTCTAAACCGTCAACTTGAAACAAACAAAACCCCTCAATCAATTTGAAGAAAAGCCATCCTGAAGTGCTTCAATTGCTTAGATCTCCCTGTTGGTGTCCATCCACCCCTTCTAGCTATTTAAAGCCATATTAAGCCCAGAAAAGTTGCTTTTAAGCCAATTAAAGCCATCCATCTTGATTTCTAACTTGTTGACATAACATACTCAAAAATCGTGAGGTAATTTGTTCATTTAATCGTTCAATTTTGAGCATTTTTATCAGTTGTCATACCAGGTTTTGGCCGGTCAAATAGGTCAAGAGGTTGACCTAGTTCTAGAAATCAGATATGGGCTAGTTTTTGGACTAAATTTGACCCAGATATGTGGATATGGGCCTAGCCCATTGGGCTAGGCTGAGCTGGGTTTAAAAAGATGGTTGGACTGAGTTAACTAGGTGAGTTAACTTGGTCGATTCAACTCAATAAATAAATAAATAAATAGGGCTTGGGCTGCGGCTAGTGGACCAAGCCATTTTAGGGTCTAGGTTCTGGACTCCAGTTATGGGTAAGATCTAGATTTGGGATCCAGATCCAACAATAGAAATTTAAAAATAATAATAATAGAAATATAAAAAATTGAGGAAAAATAGAAGAAAATGGGAAAAATTCGGGAAAAATCATGAAAAATAGGAAATAATATTTATATGATTTTGAGGAAATTATTTGGTGAGAAATCATGAAAATAATAAATTTTAAATTCCCAAATAATGGTGAAAAATAAAAGAAAAACATGGAAAAAGGAGAAAAATAGAGGAACAACATAGAAAAAATGGGAAAATTTCTAGGAATGTAAACCAATTGGTATTATGACAGGTTCAATACTGTTAATGACTAGTTTTGCGAGATTAGGGCCAGTTCACAACTGGTTTAATGGGTTCATGGCCTGTTCAGTGGTTTTAATACCGGTTCAATGGGTTTTCAGCTCGGTTTAATGGTTTTAAGGATGGTTTAATAATTTTTAGATCCAGTTCATGGTTGGTTTAAAGTTTTGAGAGCTGGTTCATGATCAATTTAATGATAGTTCGGCCAGTTCGATGGGTTTCGGGGTTGGTTTTGGCAATTTCCAACCGAACCAAGCTAGTTCAAAGATATTCGAGGCTGGTACAACCTAAGTTGATGATTTGATACGGGGATTGGTTGTAGGTTCAGTTTAGTTCAGGTTTGGGAGTGAGGTAAGGGACCTTGAGATGTGTGCAAAGGTCCCAAAATGGGGTTCTGGTTTATTGTGGCTATTAAAGCCCATAAGTAGGTGGAGTTCGATTTTGATTTTGATTATGTGATGTGGTGATTGTAGACCTGCTTGAGGAGACACGCTTCGATCCGTAAGTTCATTTTCGATGATTCGGGTTTTTGGCTCTAGTTTGGAATGTGAGTGACAATACTTACTCTATGTATATTTATTTTATTCTGATTATGAAATGATTGATGTGATATGATTTCTGATTTTGATAAAAAGAAAAATTGGGACAGGTATTCGTTATTTTGAATTGCAGTGAGTTATTTGAAAATAGATGTTTAATTGAAATTCATCCTCCATTATAACTGTTTTCTGAAAATCTAGATTAGAAGTTATTCTGAATTCTGGTTCTGATTTTGATTATGATTTTGATTCTGATATGGGATCCTTATGTTCTAATGTGATATGTGATATGCGAATCTTCCGACATGATACACTCTGTCATGAGTTGATATTCTGATTCTAGTTTCGGTTCTGATGTGATAAGTGATTGTGAATCCTCCGACATAATACACTCTGTCGTGAGTTGATATTTTGATTTTGGTTCCGGTTCTGATGTAATATGTGATATGTGATTCCTCCGACATGATATGCTCTATCGGGAGATGTGATTTCTGATATGAAAAGATACTCTTACATGGCTAAATCAGTAAATTATACTTTAAGAACATGAGGCATATTCTTATGGCTTATTTGATAATTTGGCTAAGTTACTAACTATTTACTTATACGTATGTTTTTGGCATGTTTTACGATGCATGTCCTAACATGACTAGAATTTGTATTATCATTCATTAGATTTCGTGACTCATCCTTTTATATTTTTCAGATAGTAGCAAGGATTCGCATTTCTGATTGAGTAGCCCATTTCTTGCTGAGCCAAATTTGATATATGGCTTGACATTCCTATTGATACTTGTATTCGTATTTTAGAGTTGCTCCAATTTATTTCTTAGACAAAGTTGTGATGTATTAAAGATGTTATGCTATTTGATTTATTTGAGTTTATATTCTGTTCTGATTAGAGGCTTACTGGGGTTGGAGTGTCAGCCTTAGTGCTGGTCTCATGCCCAAGTTGGGGTGTGACAGGTATTTTCCCATTATTGTCTCTTTGTGATATATCTAATATGAATGTTAAAAGTAATTAAAAAAATGCAAAAGTTCACTAAGAAAATTATTAAATCTAAACTTTTGAAGTATTTTGAATTCTTTCTTCTTTTTTTTTTAATTTCTAACTTTTTCTATAATCAACCAAACATCATGAAAAATTAAAGATTAGAAATTTTAAAAAAAACTTTTTCTTCAATGATGTAACACCTACATTTCAAATGTCTTTTAGAAAATTGAGTAAAGGAAAAAATACCAATTTTAGACATTTTAATTTTAACTTAGAAATTAGAAGTCTAAATGCAATTAGAAAAATCAAGTTTAAAGATTTAGTAATGTAATATCCCTAATTTTTTTAAAAAAAATTTGGAATTTTTGACTAAGTATTAAGTTTAAGGGCTTAATTGCACAAATTAAAAGTGTTCGGGGTTTGATTATAATTCTGGAAGGGGGTAAGCGAGGAAATTATAAAGACTGGGGGTTAATTTGAGAAATCAGAAAGTTTGGGTTTAAATCCAAACTATCGAGGGCCAAATCGAAAAAAATAAAAGAGATAGGGCTGAAAGGCAGAGATGGGTAAGCATAGTGACCAAATCTGAATTAGTAGAAGGGTGAAATTAAAATAAAATAAAGTTTGAGGGGTTAAATTGAGACAAAACAAGAAGTTTTAATCCAATAGTGGACTAAAACTATAGTAGCCATATCACGATTGATTGTAGCTGTTTTATAGCTTGGATTCATATATTTAGGAGTGTCATGCATCAAGGAAGCTTTCCCCTAAACAATTTCCTAATTTGAGTGAGATTTGGAAAGGATTTGGCTCTAGTTCAGTTGATTGGTCCATAAACGGCCGAAATTAGATTTCTGGGATTTTTAAGTTGTTTGACCAATTGATTCTTGATTGAAGGTCATAGATCAGATTGTTAAGCTTGGTACTACATTCCTTAACCATCGATTAATCGAGGTAAGCTCTAATACTCTGTAATTTTTGAGTTTATTGGCTTTAGGTATAGAGTTGCAGAACCAAGTTAGAAATGTGGGTTTTTGGGTGAGGAAGATGGACCCAGATAAGACCCGAATAGTGTCCGTGTTGTGTGGGGTCAGTTGGGTTGAATCAATTCACCGGTCAACTCAGTTGAACTAGGCTCGGAAGTGGGCTAGGCTAGTTTGTTGGGCCTGGGCTTGGTCGGTTGTGCTAGGCCAATGGGCCTTGGTTGCGACAATTGGGCCGGTCTAAGGTGATTAGGGTTGGGCAAGTTCTGGGTGAGTCGACTGGGCCCAACGGTCAAAATTAGTAAGTTGATTCAATGAGTCAACTCAGTAGATTAATTCTAGGATATACTATCCTGGGACAAAATAGGATGTAATTGGAATTGGATATCCAAGGCTAGGATATGGTATTTGGGGTTACTGATTTAAGGCAGAACCAGTTTAGTGACTGGTTTAGTGAGAAGTTGGCCAATTCAGTGGGAACCTTGACCAGTTCTAAGAAGGTTGTACTGGTTTACAACTCTGGGGATTTTGATTCACTAGAAAAACTGGCTAATTCAGTGTTATTTAAGCCAGTTTAGTGTGTAAAATGTTTGGTTTAGCTTGGTTTTAGGGTTTTGAGGCTAGTTCAATCCAGTTCTAGGGTATTTGAGGCTGGTTCAGTTTGGTTCTACAGTGTTCATGGCTAGTTCAAGCCAGTTTAAGGCTGGTTCAAGCTAGTTCAATGGTTTTGGAGATCAATTCATCGAAATTTAAGGGTTTTTAAGAGAAATAGATGTGTGTTCTTGAGTCGTGTGGATTTTATGTGATGGGAATGAGCCTTAGGATGTGTGCTAAGGTTCTAGAGTGGGTTTAGACTCTGGCTTTGGGCAACTAAGCCCTTTATTGTGTTGATTCTAGTGTTGGTCTTGATTGTATGCTATTCTAGTTGTAGATACGTCGGTGGAGGCACACATTGATTGCAGAGTTGTTTGTGGGTGACTTGGGTTTTGGGTCAGTCTTGTACTGTGAGTGATAATATCTTTTCTATACACGTGTTCCTAACTATCATTTATGGCATGGATTTTGGTTGATGCATAAATTGTATTTTGATATATGCAAAATTTCTAGGATATGTATTAATGTGTGTTGAAATGACGGTGAGCCTTTTCAAGATAACATATTTTACATTGGTATGTTGATATATAAACTATATACGTATTTACATAAAAATGTTTCTATTTTATATGTGGGGAGTCATATGGCGTGATGAGATTGGGATGTCAGGGGCTTGCATTGGAGAATGGTGATATATAGCATCCAGTGGTGAGTGCTCCAGTTCAAAATGAGACTATGTTACCTTTGACATGATACACTTTGTTATGAGATGGATATGTGACAAGATTAAGATGTTAGGGACCTGTACTAGAGGACGGTGATACGCAGTGTCCAGTGATGAGTACCCTAAGTCTTGCATGAGACTGTGATACCTCTAACATGATATGTTCTGTCGTGAGATGGATATATGATGAGATTGGAACATCAGGGCTTGCACTAGAGGATGATGATACATAGATCCAGTGGTGAGTGCCTTGAGTCTGGTATGAGACTGTGATGCCTCAGGCATGATACACTTTACTGTGAGATAGGATTGTTGTATATGATGGTACTCCTACATATATAGTTTGATATACATGAACTGCTCACTGTGTATTTATATGTATGTTTTGGTATGTATTACGATGCATATTCTAGTATAATTAGAATAGGTATCATTTATTGCTCACTAAGTTTTGCGACTCATTCTTTTATATTTTTCCAGATTAGGTTTCCCTTCTACATCTCAGCTAGCGTATTAGTGTCAAAGTTTGTTTCCTGTTCATCTACTTGATGTATGGGCATACTTCTATATTGTATCTATTTTGTACTCTAATAGCTCCTTTTACTATTGATATATATTTATATACACATGTATATATATTGAGTGAGACTGCTACTCTTTTGCGTATTTGGTGGTGTGAGGCTTATTAGGGTTGGTTAACCCTAGTATCAATCATGGGCCCGATTTGGGGTGTGACAAAATTGGTATCGTTTTCTAAGAATAAAAGGAGTAAGGTTTTTTAGTAGTGTTTTTATTATGAGGGTGAGGGCCCCACTTTCATAATAAAAAGACAACTACAGACCTCTTAAGGTGTACTTGATGTCAGTATTTAAATTCTTTTGTACCTGATTACTTTGGTGCTATTCTAATCATTGCCATTCTATGTATAGATAGACTTTCTTGGTGATACGCACACTACCCTTTGAGAGACTATCGATTCCGGGGCATTAAGGGACCCCGTTGGTGGATCAGCCCTTCCTTTGTCTAGAAGGAGAGGTCATGCTAGGGGATGAGGGAGGATAGTGAGATAGGCTTGTGAGCCAACAGTGGGTTAGGGCTCAACTGTACCTCCTGATGTGTTGGCAGGTATTGTAGTGGGCATTCAAGAACTTCAGAGAGCTATGGCAGACTTTGTTGGGGGTAGAGTTAGTGTGAGTAGATAGCCAGCTTCGGCTAGTGTGTAGTTGGGCACTACCACCATCCATTTGGTGGTATTGCCGATGAGCACAACTACCATCCTAGTAGTGTTAGCCTTAGTATTGTAGTAGTTTAGTTTTGATTGGTATTTTTGGGACTTTTTAAGGATGGATCCTTGTCACTACCCATAAAGTTGGATCCGTAACTGGCGCCAGAGTTAGGATAATTCTAACCCCTCAAGCCTTTTATGCACAGAAGCTATTAAATAACATAAAATAGTAATGCCAAATACAACATAAGGTCTGAAACATAATTTTCCATCTCAGTATATATGTCAAACATCTAAAATCTTGTCTATGATCAACAGAGATACTAAAAACAAAATAAAAACATTAAACTAAAATGGAAACATGAACTAACTGCTAAGATCAAAAGTGAAAATAGCTGGAGCAAGACACTCCTATCAAGTGGAAAAATCTGTCAGGTGAGCAAAACCTGAGTCTGCAAAATAAAAGAAATGAGTCTACCAACCAAGTGAATAATAATACGAATTTACATGAATAAGGGACACATATAAGGTAATTTTTATCATAAAGCAGGATTTTTCAACTAATACAAGTTAGGGAGTTTGTAATGAAGAGCTTAATAAGAAACAGGATGGCAAATTTATGTGCTGCCGGTATACAAGTAACAGGACAGTGACCTCTTGGTTTGCCATAATCAACAAATAGGCTTACCATGTCAGCTTAACGTGGTAGTCTAACACCACCCTTGCTAGCTGGAGATACAAGCCAAAGTGCACCCAGTTTGACGCCTGTTGCCGTTAATTGCAGTGTTCTAACAGCTCGATACTCCTTTAAAGGAATTTTGTAGAATTTAACCAAAATGGTTTACAAATTTTCAACTGGTTAAACATAACAGTAACAGAAATTAATTGTTTTAGGAATTTTCCAAATAAATTAAATAATGATATACATGTCCCTTGAAAGCTTTTATAGCAAATTAAATTTCAAATTTTCAAATAACTTGGTTTATCTAACAAATCATGTAAAAACTACATATTTAGCAGATAAGGAAAGTAATAAAACATAAAGATACATATTACTACTCACAGAACCGGAGAATCATGCAATTTGAGCTTCAACGATACGGCTTAATGAAAATCGAATAATCAATCTAAAAATAACAAAATCCTTATTTTAGGATGTAATATATCTCATGATTAATTTAAATTTAAATTCCCATCCAAATCCCGAATATGTACTTAGGTTTACATGTTCGAAACCCATATTGGGAATTCTGAAGTCCCGGATTGATCAAATAAATCACATCTTGGACCAATCAAATAAGTCACATCTTGAGTACTAAGATCTTGAACCAGGCTTATAAAATATAAAATCGGTCTAATTAACCTTTAGACCAATCATTAACATACTAAACTGGTTTTGAACCAGTTATTAGAAGGTTGAACCAATCATGAACCGATCATAACATCATTGACTAGAACTTCAAACTCACTGAGCTAGTCATGAAATCCACTGAACCGGCCATAAACCTACTAAACTAGCCATGAAACCCACTGAACTAGCAATAAAACCCACTGAACTATCCTTAAATCCACTGAATCAACCATAAAACACATTGAACCAGCCATACCAATGTTGAATCGGTTATTAGAAACCCTAATCCCTTGATTTTACCATTGAACTGGCTGGTTTATCATTAAACCAACTTTAAATCAATTAGTTTATTTATTTATAAACTTTACTTTGCTTTGAACCGGAATTGAACTGGTTATAAAGCCCTTAAACTAGTCGGTTTTCATTTTCTCTATTTATTTGTTTATTACTATTCAGATCCCAAATCCAGAGCCTACCCAAACCTGAAAACCCAACATCCAGAATACCTAGATCCATTACTAGCTTGGCCCATTGGCCACGACCCAAATGCCTATCATATAATTCAACCAATTTCATCTAGGCCAGCCCATAGCCTAATAAATAAATCAGCCCAAACCCTAATTCCAGCCTAAGCCTGACCCGAAACCCCATTCGGTCTCTCCTTCTTGACCCAATTTTTTTGCAAAATAACCGAAACATAGATGCAAAAATTACCTCAAATTTAATCAATTTTCTTTCAAATTGATTCTTCTAGGGTACTTGGAATGGACAGATGAAGGTAGCCAAGGATTTAATCGACTTATAATCGGCTTAAAAGGTAGAATCATGCTTGAAAAAGCCAATAACGGTGGACAATTGGCCAACCCAAAATTTGTCAAAAATTTGTGAGAATGAAAGCTTGTTTTCAAAAATTACTTTAGCATTTTTATTCCCCTACCTCCGTCACACCAAGTTATATAAAAATTTTATCAAAAAAATGTTTAATTTAATAGGAATTTTAATGATTATCATTCGTGGATCTGGAGCATTACAATGGTTACTAGGTAAATTTTTCTAATTTTGCAATCTAGTCCTCAAACTTCAGCTCGCAGGTGATCCGGTCCCTGGCACACTTTAATATTTTATGTTCGAACCCCTCAAAGTTCTATTTCATTCAATTTAGCCCCTTACTAATTCAATTAAACCCCCTAATTTCCTAATTTTTTCAATTTCACCTTTAATATTTTAACTTATTTTAATTAATCCACAAAATTTGGGGTTTTACAATCCTCCCACCTTCTCTGGTTCAATTGCACAGGAGGATCTACATGAGTTTTGACATACTTTGGTGGGCATGTGTTTTGATCTTGTAGTGTTTAGACACTAGACAAATAGAGTTAGCAACTTTCGGGTTTAGAGGGGTGGCTTGGGCCTAGTATGACCATCGTTGACCATGAGACTAGTAGTGTCACTTTTTTGATATGGGAGGAGTTTCATACCAAGTTTCTATAGAGATTTGTACCCAATAGTAGACTGGTGGAGCTAACTGCTGAGTTTGAAGGATTGGTACCGAGGCTTGGCATGATTGTATTCGAGTATGAGGATAATTCACTCGTCTTTCTCGATATGCTACCAATCATATTTCTGATGATATCACGCAAGCCCCAAGGTTTAGCATGGGGTTATCCTGTCCCCTATTTTGGGCTTCGAGATCACAGATGGAGATAGTTAGCTATGCTCATGTAGTTGAGAGTGCACATGTCTTGGAGGCTTCGAAAGTATCTAAGCATGCTTTTGAGGATACTAGAAAGAGGGTAAAGACAGATGGTTCATTCAGTGGTAGTTTAGTTCAAGAAAGGGATCGTCATCTCACGGCCACTAACGTTCTTGGCATAGGGTTCATCTAGCTAGTAGTCATTGGCCAATGTCGCTATACCTAACAGTCGCAATTTGTCTGTACCTAGTTGCCCTAAGTGTGGCAAAGCACATTCGAGATAGTGCCATCGAGCGATAGGGGCTTGTTTTAGATGTGGTCAGCAAGGTTATATGGTTAGAGACTACCCACTTTCTCAAGAAACTGCTCAAGCTACAGAAGCTTGCTATCAGTGTGGCTAGCAGGGCCATGTGGCTAGATATTGTCCATTTCCTCAGGAGATTGCTCGGGTGACAGGGGCTTACTATTAGTGCAGCCAGCAAAGACATTTGGTTAAGGATTATTCTTATTCATTAGAGGCTATTCTAGCCGCAGGTACTGCATTGCAGGCTTAGGGATAGGCAGGTACAGAATCATCTAGCTTTCATGGCCGAGGGACTGGAGGCAGAGGCCGAGGCCGAGGTAGAGGTTAGATATGGATTTATGCATCGACTCGTTAGGACGCTCAAGAGTTGAATGCTGTGATTACAGGTAGGATTTCGGTATGATCCTTTGAAGTTTATGCTTTATTTGATCTGGGTTCCACATACTCTTATGTGTCTGTGAGTTTTGCTACTCGATTTGGTAGACAGCCAAAACCTTTAGAGTATCCCTTCTCTGTAGCAACTCTTATTAGGGAGTTTGTTTAGGTAGCATAGGTGTATAAGTCTTATCCAATTAGTATTGGACTCTACAGCGAGTTTGATTCTCTTGGCTATGTTGGAGTTCAATGTGATGCTTGGTATGGATTGGTCAGCTTTATGTTGTGCTATCCGAAACTATCATTTTAAGACAGTGAGTTTTAAGGCATCAGGTAAGGCATTGTATGTTTATTAGGGTGACTATTCTTTGACTCTAGCTCCCATTATTTCATTCTTAAGGGCTTAGTGACTGCTCAATCAGGGGTGTTAGGGATTCTGGCCATTGTTATGGACACATGGGTTGAAGAGCCATAGTTAGAGCAAAAGCCGGTCGTTAGTGAGTTCCCAAATGTGTTCCCTGAGGAGTTATCAGGCCTTCCTCTTGATAGAGAGATAAAGCTTTGTATCAATTTGTTACCAAGTACTCAGCCTATCCCTATTCCCCCTTATCGTATGGTTCCAACGGAGCTTAAGGAGCTAAAGGAGTAGCTCCAAGATTTGTTGGATAAGGGTTTTATTAGGCTTAGTACCTCTCATTAGGGCACACCTGTGTTGTTAAGAAGAAGGATGAGTAATTGAGACTTTGTATCGATTACCAACAGCCAATAAGGTAATGGTACGTAGCAAATATTTATTGCCTAAGAATAATGATTTATTTGATCAGTTGTGTGGAGCCAGTACTTTTCTAAGATAGGTCTTCAATCTGGCTATCATCAGTTGAAGATCAAATAGTAGGACATCCCTAGGGCAACTTTCAAGACTCGGTATGGGCTTTATAAGTTCTTAGTGATGTCTTTTGATTTGACAAACGCCCTTTTTGCATTTATGAATTTGATGAATCGGGTGTTCTAGGTTTTCCTAGATATGTTTGTGATAGTGTTTATTGATGACATTTTGGTTTACTCGAGGATTGAGGAGGAGTATAGTATACACTTGTGAGAGGTTTTGAAGACGTTGAGGGATCATCGATTGTTTGCTAAGTTCTTGAAGTGCGAGTTCTGGCATCACAGTGTGGCATTTCTAGGGTATGTAGTGTCTAGAGATGAGATCATAGTTGACTCCCATAAGATTGAGGCCATTCAACAGTGGCTCAGGCCTTCTTTTGACACAAAGATTTGTAGTTTCTTGGGTTTAACCGACCATTATCATTATTTGTATAGGATTTCTCTAAGATAGCTACACTTTTGACTAGGTTGACCCATAAGGGTGTTAAGTTTCAGTGGTCTTATGCTTGCAAGGAGAGCTTCCAGAAGCTTAAGGATTGTTTGACCTCTGCTCCTGTGTTGGCTTTACCATTAGGTTAAGTAGATTCTTGGTTTATTGTGATGCCTCCTTGGTAAGATTGGGATGCGTATTAATGCAGCATGGACATGTGATAGCTTATGCTTCTAGGTAGTTTAAGAGACATGAGTAGAATTATCCCACCCATGATTTGGAGCTTGCGATTGTGGTCTTGCATTGAAGGTATGGAGGCATTACTTGTACGGTGAGTCGTGCGAGATCTACACTGATCTTAAGAGTTTGAAGTACATATTTGAGGAGAAAAATCTGAATCTCAAGTAGCGAAGGTGGATGGAGTTTCTCAAGGATTATGGTTGTACCATTTTGTACCACCCAGGGAAGGTGAGCGTGGTCATCGATGCTTTGAGTAGGAAGTCCATAGGGGAGCTTAGCTATATTACTCCTAGGAGACGACCACTAATTGTGACCTTGCATAGTTTAGAGAGCAATAGGATATAGTTAGAGGTGGAAGATCCTAGGTAGTTACTAGCCCAACCGCATATATAGCCATCTTTGATAGGTAAAATCAAGAAGGATCAAGAGAGGGATGCCAGATTATGTAAGTTGAAAGAGGAAGTTCAGGTAAGTAGGAGCATTGAGTTCCAAGTTGATTCTGAAAGGATACTATGGTGTGGGGGCTGATTGTATTTGCCTGATGTGGGTGATTTAAGGAGGATGATACTAGAAGAGGCACACAATTTCAAATACACTATTCACCTTGGCGCCACCAAGATGTACCAGGACTTAAGGTAGTTTTATTGGTGGGAGGGGATGAAGAGAGATGTGGCTGACTTTGTGTCTAGATGCCTGACTTTTTAGCAGTGAATAATAAGCACCAAAAGCCAATAGGGTTACATTAGCAAGTTGAGATACCAGAGTGGAAGTAGAAGGGCATTGTCATGGAATTTCTGATTGGACTGCCCTGCACCTTCGGAGGTTATAACACCAAATGGGTTATTATGGATTGACTGACCAAGACCGTGCATTTCCTCCTAGTAAAGACAAGTTATGGTGTATCTTAGTATGCCTAGCTATACTTGGATGAGATAGTAAGATTGCACGAGGTGTCTTTGTCTATCATCTCCAATAGAGGATCTCAGTTTATGTTTCGATTTTGGAGGGCGTTTCAAAAGGCCCTTGGGACTCAATTGGATTTGAGTACAGCGTTTCATCCGCAGACTGATGGGCAGTTGGAGAGAATTATTCAGATTTTGGAGAATATGTTGCAAGCTTGTGTTTTAGATTTCGAAGGTGGCTAGAATCAGTGTCTACCTTTGATAGAATTTTTATATAATAATAGTTATCAATCTAGTATCTAAATGGCCTTATTCGATGCCTTGTATGGTAGACGGTGTAGATCTCTGATAGGTTGGTTTAGGACATGAGAGTTGAGTTTTTTGGGACTAGATTTGGTTTAGAACACGGTGGACAAGGTTCGATTGATTAGAGATAAACTATTTGCAGCACAGAGCAAACAGAAGGTATATTTGTGGACAACCGATGTCATTCATTAGAGTTTGCTATCAAGGATCACATATTTTTAAAGGTCCGCTTGATAAAGGGTGTGGTCAGACTTGGCAAGAAGGGTAAGTTCAGGCCCCTTACATTGGCTCTTATGACATATTGGAGCGAGTAGGAGTTATGGCTTATCGTTTGGCTCTCCCTCTAGATTTGTCAATGGTGCATCCTGTATTTCATGTTCCATACTAAGGAAATGTGTGCCTGACCCATTGCACGTGATCGTGCCATAGGATGTCTAGCTAGATCAAGATTTGTCGTAAAAGAAAGAACTGGTGGCTATATTGGATAGACAGGTAAAGCAACTCTGCTCGAAGGAATTGCCTTTGGTGAAGGTGTTGTGGAGAAGTTGGACCTCAGAGGAAGCTACCTAGGAGTTTGAGGAGATTATGCACAGTAGATACCCTTACTTATTCGGTATGTGACATATTCTCTTGTGTTAAAATTCTAGAACCAAATTTTTGTAAGATGGAAAAATGTAATATCACTAGTTTTAAAATTTTTTTGGAATTTTGACTAAGTGTTCGTGAACGGCCGAAACTGGATTTCTATGATTTTTCAGTTGTTTGACTAGTTGATTCTCGATTGAAGGCCATAGATCAGTTCATTGAGCTTGGTTCTACATTCTTGGCCATCAATTGATCGAGGTAAGCTTTGAAACTTTTGTAATTTTTGAGTTTACTAGTTTTGGGTACAGGGTTGTAGAACCAGGTTGAAAACTCGGGTTTTAGGCGAGGAAGACAGACCCAAATAGTAGTTGGGTTTGTGTTGTATTGGGTCAACTAAGTTGAATCAACTCACCGAGTCAACTTAGCTTGGTTAGGCTAGGCTGGGTCGATCTGTTAGGCATAGGCTTAGCCAGATGGGCTAGGCTAGTGGGCTTGGGTCGCAACAATTGGGCTGGCCCAAGGTGATTGGGATTGGGCCGAGTTCTAGGAAAGTCAACTTAGCCCAATAGCCAGAATTAGTGAGTTGACTGAGCAAGTCAACTCAGCAGATTAATTCTAGGATATGCTATCTCGGGACAAAATAAGATATAATTAGAATAGTGTAACTAGGGTTGCGATAAGGTATTTAGGGCTGGTGATTTAAGGTAGAACTAGTTTAGTGGCTAGTTCAGTGAGAAAATGATTGGTTTAGTAGAACCTTGATCGGTTTTAGGAAGGTTGTACCAGTTCAGGACATTGGAGATTTTGGTTCACCAGAAAAACTGGTCGATTCAGTGCTATTTAAGCCAGTTTAGTGTGCAAAATGCTTGGTTTAGCCTGGTTTAAGGATTTTGAAGCTAGTTTAGTCTGGTTCTAGGGTATTTGATGCCGGTTTAATCCGGTACTGAGGTGTTCATGGCCAGTTCAAGCCAGTTTAAAGGAGTTTAAGGCCAATTCAAGCTAGTTCAATGGTTTTAGAGGCTGGTTCATCATGGTTTAAAAGTTTTTAAGAGAAATAGATGTGTGTTTTTGAGTCATATGGGTTTTGGGTGATGAGTAATGAGTCTTGGGATGCGTGCTAGGGTTTTGACGTGGGTTTAGAACCTGGTTTTGGGTAGCTGAGTCTTTTCTTATGTTGATTTTAGTGTTGGTCTTGATTATATGTTATTGTGGTTGCAGATACATCGGTAGAGGCACACGTCGACTGTTGAGTCATTTATGGGTGAGTTGGATTTTGGCTCTATCATACCCTACCTATCTAGCCACTTGGTAGGGTACGATAGTTGGGGTAACAGCCAACACCCATCGGATAGAAATTCGGCAACATGCTGGTTACTGAACTTCTTCTGTCTAAACTCAACATGTATCTGTAACAATATAAATAAACCTCCAACACAACATTTGCAAACTCAAAACTACTCCACAATTAATAGTAAGTGCTTTACTATCATCCCACATATGCAACATAAAGTACCTCCAACACAAGTATAAAACTGTCACCATCATTAACATCTCATAACCAAAAGTTATGTATTATGATTCATTACACAAAAGATCACCACACAAAGTCTCACTGTAATTAACATAGTTACACCATTTCAAAAATAACTCTAGCTACTACAAAATATACCCTTAACTATATCTGGCCACCTTAACTAGTGAGCTATAAAAGCACGTGCGGTAACGAGTGCGAGGGTATCAATTATATATGCCTAAAGTTGTAAAAATAAAATAATGAGAATAGAATTTCCAGTAAATAGGATATGAACTAAACTTAGGGAAACAGAGAGGGTTTCATATCTATAACAAACAATTCTATTATATAGAAGCATTTATAAACATAAAGAGTATAAACAAGGAGCATCATAGCAAATGCTTTCTGTTTTGGTGCAGATCAAACATATCCATAGTCTATAATAAAAGACATCAAGGAGCATATCAACAAATCACCTTTAAATCATAGTCATGTATAAGTCATATAGTTTTGATCGGTGTGCACAACTGACAATCTTTGAGGGTTATAAAACATTCAAAATATAAAATCATCTAAATATGCCGTACACTACTGCACTGTGCAGCCTGCACCATGGATCACTACTCCAGGCTAGGCTAACATGGTCTGTGGTGCTCTGAGACCCCACTAGGTCCAATGTTATGTACGTAGGACTGCCACCTGTCCCAGATAGCTGTCCTACATTCTAGTCTAAGTGTCGAACCATTGAAATCTCATGAAAATATTAAAATCCACATATATGATAAAAGTATAATATAAACACTTTGTTTTCATGTTTTCATACCAATAAACACTCATGGTTTCCACAATAGTACATGTTTTCACATAAAACATACATTTAATTAAAAAGTTAAGTTTAGAGAATATGCCACTCATATAAGTAGATGGTTTAAGAATAGGGTCTTGGAGCTATGGGCTTGGGGTCTGGCTCAACTCTGCTTTCTTCCTCTATATGTAGGATACACATACACCATGAGAATAACATTTTATATGCAAAGTGTAAATACATGCTTATGCCCTAGATTACATGAATACAAAACCCTTACTCTTTTTTCTCAGTCTTTGGATTCAAACCAAACATGCCCTTAATATCATTCAACTTTTTGGTTCAAACCAAACATGCCCTTAATCTCTTTTAACTTTTAGGTTCAAACCAAACATACCCTTAATCTCTCTATTTCAAACCACAAATGCAAGATTAAAATTCACAAAAAAATCTTCCATAAGCATTGAGTTACCCAACATAGCAAAATCTAAGGTTATTTTAGCTAAATCCACCAAAATCATGCAATATTTCCTATGGGTGGGGTTAAACTTGCCTCTCTCTCTCTACAACACACAAACACCTACAAATACAAAATGTACACTGATTAAAGCTCTAAAATGGAGTAAATAAGCTAGATGTACAAAAATTTAAAAGAATAAACCAAGTAGTAGTAAGATCCCTTACCTTTTGCTTGTTTTTCTCCCCTTTCTCTTCTTTCTTCTCCCCTCTCTCTTTCTCTCTAGGTTTTCAAGCGGGAATGATTCTTTTAGGAGACTTAGAATGGTTTGCGGGGTTTAAAGAATGGGTCATGGGTAAAAATGACCAAGCTGCCCCTCTCCTTAGTACCTCTCAACTTTTAGCCTTATAAATTTTGGATCAATTTTGAGTACCTTAGGATGTCACGAAAATCTTTGTTTTATAAATCTAGGAGTCTAAGAGGGTTTTGGGTCTTTGAAAAAGTTAAAAATTGCGATCTGGCGTGCCTATTCTAGTGCCCAGGCGCTATAGTGCCTGGGCATGCCACAGTGGCCAAATTCTAGAATGCAGCGCTATAGCGTTACCGTACTCCTACAGTGACGCTACACTATTTTTTTTAAAAAAAATTAACTTGTTTCTAAACTTTCATATAAGCTTCTCTTAACCTTAAACTCTCAAATTTCTTCTAAATAAATTTTAAAATACAACAAAAATCCATAAATTTATATAAAACCAAAACCAAAATCGGTTTGGACTGCTACAGGCTCGACCTTGTATTGTGAGTAATAATACATTTTCTATAAATGTGTTTTTTAACTGTGATTTATGGCACGCAATTTGGTTTTGATGCATAAATTGTCATTTAATATAAGCAAAATTTCTGGGATATATATTGATGTGTTTTGGAATGATAATGAGATTTTTTGAGACAACATGTTTGACATCGGTATATTAATATATAAACTATATATGTATTTATGTAAAAATATTTCTGTTTTATATGTAGGGAGTCATATCGTGTGATAGGATTGGGATGTTAGAGGCTTGCACTGGAGGATAGTGATATATAGTGTCCAGTAGTGAGTGCTTTGAGTTTGATATGAGACTATGATACCTTTAACATGATATACTTTATCGTGAGATAAACATGTAATGAGATTGAGATGTCAGGGGTTTGCACTAGAGGACGGTGACACATAGCTTCCACTGGTGAGTGTCCTAGTCTGGTATGAGATTGTCATGTCTCAGGCATGATACGCTCTGCCGTGAAATGGGATTATTATGTATGATGGTACTTCCACATATATGGTTTGATATACATGAACTATGCACTATGTATTTATATGTATATTTTGGTATGTATTGCGATACATATCCCAGCATGGTTAGAATATGTATTATCTATTGTTCACTGAGTTTTGTGACTCACTTTTTTATATTTTTCCAAGTTAGGTTTTCCTTCACGTCTCAGCCAACGTGTCGATGTCAGAGCTTGTTTCCTGCTGATGTGCTTGACGTACATGCATACTTTTGTATTTTATTTATTTTATACTCTAGTAGCTCTTTTTACTATTTTGAAACAGGATCCTAATTTTGTGTATATAGATATTGATATTATATATATATATATATATTAAGTGAGACTAGTACTATTTGTATGTTTGGTGGTGTGAGGCTTATTAGGGTTAGTGAATCTTAATGCTGATCACAATCCTGATTTGAGGCATGACAAGTAATGCCTAGAAATTGTTATAGGAAGTGTTTAGTAGTATGAGTTTTATATATATATTTTTTATGTACACTAAGTATTAAATTTGTTTGACACATCGAGTTCATGAAATGTCAATATGAATTTAGTAGTTTAAAAGTTCAAAACCCTAATCCTGACGTTTCTAAATTTTTAAAGTTCAAACACCCTCTTAATACCACTCCTACACTAGATCATTTTTGTTGTCAAAAAAGTTAATCCCTGAATGAGAATAAAACTGGGTTTTGAGGGAATGTAACGACGGGCGATTGGATTTAAAACTAACAAAAGGTTTGCAAAAGGGACTCGAGGGAGTTCTGGTTGATGTTATTAAAAATTCATGGGCCAAATTCATAAAATACTGGACTCTTCAAGAGTCATTTTCCAACTGAATGAAACTAAGGGTTAAATTAAAAATATGAAAATTTAGAATAATAAATCTACCTCAGGCTTTTTAAAAAAAAAATGAGGGAGAACAACTTCGAAAGTCATTATCTTAAATTGAGGTTAACTTGCTTAAACAAATATATGCAAAAAACTGAGACTTCCGTGGGCATCCAAAATGGCTCACATATATATTTTTTAAAAAGCTCCAAATACATTTGAGAACTAGTGAACTATAATGGTAATTAAAAGAATATAGTAATTAGTAAAATACAGGATCAAAAAATTATGAAACTTATTACGTACAAATGTAATATATATTTTTTTTATAAAAATTATATTAAATTATTTGACAAATATTATGAATTTCAAAAAATTACAGTAGATAGAAGATATAAATAAATTACAGATAATAAAAAAATATGACTAATATTATATCATAATTAAATGAGAATAGACATAAAATTATGAATAACCAACTAAAGCATTGTCAATTAAAAAGTAGTCAAATACATTAAAGTTCAAATATTTAATTCTTAATTAAAAAATCAATTATTGACAATAATAATCAAAAAATACAAAAAAAGTAATGACAAATCAAACACTTTCAAAATTCAGCCAACTCAAATCTTCTCCACCAATCATATTAATAGTATCTTCCTTATCTTCAAAATTTAATCTAGTACATAACCAATTATTATCAAGCTCGTTGCAACAGAATCTAGAATTTCACAGGGATTGTCCAAGTTAATTGGCTCCATATCTAGTATTTTCAAATCAAATGATTTGTCCTTAACTATTGTGTTCCTTTCACTTACACAAAATTGTCAAAGCATTTTTTGTGATATTTGTTTCTTTTATTTATTTGTGTAGTTTTAAAAGTACTCTAATTTCTTTCACATGGCAAAGAGTTATAAGATTGACTTAAAATTCAAATTGTACACTTTTTTACTATAACTAAAGAATCTCTACAATAGTCCACCAAATTTTATAAAAATAAAAAATAATAAAGATGCAATAGAGACTTATACATATGTACTAAAAAAATATAACAAAATATTTTTTTAACTTACATGGATGAGATGTTTTGAGCATTTCAATAGCAGTAGAGTTAAATAATGCTGATGTCTTTAACACAGTAAAGTTGCTCTTACTTTGAAAACTCTTGCTTCTTATATCTTGCAACAAAATTTTGAAAATTGAAACTCACACTTCCCTTCATCTCACGATAAGCAAGAGTGAAAAAAGTAATTGTTGTATGTATTAGGTGAATGAAATTTTTACTTTGTCTTTATTCAAATATTCTACCATATTTGCACAGACAATTCTTCCTAATAACTATATTAGCTCTTCCCTAGCTCATACAAGTATTCAAAAGTTGATCCTCTCACATCAACAAATGAAGAATTGAACAATAGGTTCTAAAATTTGTAAAACTTCTTTTACTTCACTCTAAAATTTTAGTTGGTCACATTTTTTGCCATCTCTTGCTTCTTGTACTCCAATCCCTCCATGTAGCAGATGCAACAAAATTCTCATTTATTTTTAACATAGCAATTGATTGAAGTATTAAAAGTTTGAGGCAAACCTAATGTCACAAGGATGCTTCAATTCTTTGTTGTTAAAATGCTCTCTCATTAGTTATACTTGCACGTGTATGTAACAATCAATTTAGCATTGTCAATAACAATTTGGACCCATTTGGCTTGAGCATGTATATCCTTTAAAAGTAACTAAATTCTATAAGCAACACAACAAGCTTTATTACATTTTAAGATACTTACCAACTAACATATCTCTAGCTGGACTCAAACTTTGATACATTATTGGTGATGAATTGCACAACATGATCTAGTCCAAATTATCAATTATTGAAGACATGATATTCATAGGATAAACTCTTGTTTTCTTTTCTATAGATACCTCAAAAGAATTCATAAATATAGTCCTTTTCAGAGAATAAGCAATGATATTGATGAAGGCTCGATGTTTCAAATCACTCCAAATATCTAGTATTAGCGAGCATCCTATTTTTACCCAAGTTTTGTACACCAAAAATGTACTTATCAATCTCCTTCTGTGATTTTGAAATCAGTTTTGTTCTTAAGGTAGAGTAACTTGGAAGCTTATAAGTAGAATCAAATTCTACAACTTCATATATAAGATCCTTTAAAGCTGTTATTTGAATGACGTAAATTATATATTATTTTAGATGAAATATTTGGCACTTTTCTGTTGGCTACATTCTTATCTTTCTTTTTAAAAATAGCTAACATAATAGATAACTTAGACTTAATGTGATAAATTTTGTCATTTTCATTGTTCCTTAAAATTGCTTCAATCTTAGCCTTTTTATTTGTTCCACCAATTGCTATAAAACTCTTTTGCTGAGACATCATCTAGTACTTTTGTGCATATATCTATATCACGTCCAATTACTTTAGAAAGATGAGATTTTATCCTTAGAGCACCATTAAAAAAATCTTGTTTGCAAAATTTACATAAAAAACACTACAAGAAAAGGGCGAATTACCGATGCAAAAAAGGGTCGGTAAGAGAGAAAATTGCATCGGTAATAGAGTTACTAACGCAAAAACATTCGTCAGAAAATGGGCTGTCGGAAAAATTTTACCAACACAATTTCTGTGTGTCAGAAATTTCCAACCAAAAATGGGTCGTAAAATGCGTCAGAAATTTTTGACATACATCATTCGTCGAAATTTACTGACGTTGTTTACGTCAGAAATTTCCAACGGAAAGTGCACCGGAACTTTCCGGCGCAAGCTACATCAGAAATTTCAGATGCAAACGTGCGTTGAAATTTCTGACGCAATCTGCGTTGGAATTTTCCGAAGCAACTTGTGCCCGGCATTTTTTGACGCATATTTGCGTAAAAAAATCAATTTTTTAATTCAATTATTTATTATTAATTATTAAATTTATACTAAATATATTATATTATACAATTTTATTCTTAATTTTATGAAATAATTATTATTATTTATTATTAATTTTACATATTTTTGAAATATATATTTTATGATAATTTATTTAAGGTACTTACATAAAATTGAAATAACATGTGCATAAATAATATTCAAATGTCTAATTACAAGCATAAAATAATCACTAAACATATGAAACAAGATCTCAAAAAATAAAGATCACTCCTAATAGCTGTCATCGCTCGACTGAGATAAAGAAGAGTTAGAATCATGAGCAGGCGCCGGAGGGCATGGCTGACCGGGTGGTGTGCCCCTTATCCCTTCAATCATCTTATATAGATTGTGAAGGGCAAGCCCCATACTCCCCACCTTCTCCCGAAATTCTTGATTCTCTTGACGGAGAGTCTACACCTCTGATCTCAAGACTGATTTGTACTATCAGATGTAGGAAAGTGGACTGATTGAGAAGAACTCTGCTATCTAGGACCATATACACAGCCAAAGGCTCTCCCCCCAATGCACCTCTCCCATAACTCAGTATTTGTCATTTGCTGAGACTCTGGAGTAGATGTCTCCTCAGGTGTCGACTAAGGAATCAGTAGTCTGAAGTCACCTATATACACAAAATATATCATAAAATAAGTTCATAATTAAAGATATTAATTATAAAAAGTTAATAAATAATATAATTAAATATGTTAAATAAAATTTACTTACATAATCTTCTCCGATCGCTGGTCCATTCACACCTCCTCACCATCATTCTTCCTAACATGAGTATGTTAAAAATCTCAAAGAATGGGGAGTCCCTCCCGGTCTCTTTTCCTGCAAATACATAATGAAAATATTGTGATTATTTATAACTATCAGATAATAATAAAACTTATGTAGAAGAATAGAACTTACCATCCTTATAGCATGCTCATATGGAGGAATAGAGTTTCCTGTGTGGAGAGAACATCTTTTTTCGAATGGTGGTTCCCTTTGTTCTGGGAGCTTATCTTAGTAAACCTCTCTCATCTCCAATAGTCTGAAGTTCCTTCCACATAGAAGGCGAGATCCAGTCTGATTTGCCTCTAATTCGAGCATCTCAAAGTATATCAGAAAATCTATGAGATTTACGAGTATTGAATATCCGTCTAATGGCTGGCTCATCTCGTGGATCCCATGTACAATATTTCTGTATAAAGACAGAAATAAATAGTTAATAAAATATCAATTAATATTATAGATAAAAAAATATTTAACCATGATTGCATTGAAATACGAACCTAGAACTCATCAAACGACAAATCATGAGGAACTGCCCTCCATGTGGGATAACACGATGTGAACTTCGATCGAATGACTACTGTGATAGCATGAGCTGTAGCCGTCGAATGATGAAATCTGCAATAGCAAAAAATATAAAAAATCAATACTAATAATTGACACATTAAGAAATATTTATCAAATTTTTGAATAATAAATATTTAATACTTACCCAACGTCGCCAACGGCCTGATCAGCGTCTTCCCAGAACTGCTAGAACATGTGGTAGATGATCCAACTCGAGCAGGGTCGGATGGAGAAGAATCCGGTACAAGGACTGAAGGAGAAGCACTATCAGTAGAGGTAGCCGCACTGCAAGCAGATGCCGGTGAAACAAGTCCTCCAACAGTAGATGGAATAGGAATGTATTTAGAAGTAGGCATGAACTAAGAAGGTCGCGACACGTACTGGAATGTGGGGCCCGTAATCATAATAGGCACAGGTATGATCAATGGGCTCCCTAATAATAACTGGTGGCAAAGGTCCTAAGGGGTGGTGTACAAGAGGATCGCGCCGCTTATTCGAGCGGTCAGTGTCTATCCATTTACCCTTATTGAGTCTACGCTCGGAACCCATCTATATTGATAGATATATGTAATTTCTTTTTTAAAATTATATAAGATAGAATGAATTATTTCTTAACTTATTTTAAATTAATATATAATTTCTTTTTTTAAATTGATATGTAATTTGTTTTTAATAATATCTATAATTAAGAAAAGAACTAAAATATTATACAATCAAATAAAACATATTAATTACTCAAAAAGATAGCAGAAAATTCACTGTCACAAAACATATAAAATAAAAAATACAACAATTCAATCTAAAAAACTTTGATCGTCCTCCTCTGCCACCTCTTCATCATCCTCCTTTTTTCCTCATAATCTCTTGATGGTTTGGTGTCGTCATCGTATTCAATAAATTCTTTTTCCTCCTCTTCATTTTCGTATTAATCATCTTCTGTCAGTCGTTCTTGATCCAGCTGTCCTAATCAATCTTGTTGTATAATCCTACTTCATGATGCAATCCATCTAATGGATCGGCATCAATCACAGGCATTACATAAGACATGGACCCTTCTTAATAAATTTCTTCAGCACTTACATTCTCAATTTCTATTCGTCCGGTTGGTTTTATTTTCATAACCACCCACCAATAGGCCTTATCCAATTGAATGGCTGGATAAGGAATATAATAAACTTGTCTAGCATTTTGAGCAATGATGAACGGATTATATTGATTATATTCCCTACTGCAATTAACCTCAACAATGTTATAAAGGAGATGAACTCTTGTACCACGAGATCTTCTTGGATCAAACCATTTACACAAAAACAAAGCAACCCTTTTTATAAGTTCGCGTGGATATTCCTTTTATAACTTCCCTAATGATACCATAGTATTCAATTTCTTTCATGTTGCTAACACCTTTTACACATACACCACTATTAACAGTTTTCCTTCCTCTAGAGTATTCATATATGTGGAACTTATAATCATTTACAAAATACTTGTAGTACGATTTCACATTTAAATTTGGTCCCAATACTAAATCACGTAAGTGCAGATTTGTGACACCATTACCAGGATTGTGCACCTATTTATAATTTATTGAAAAAGTTAACTACATAAAATAATATCATTACTTCACATGTAGATGATATACTTACATAAGCCTTAAACCAGGCAAAAAATTTATTTTGAATCCGTGCTTTAGTATCTTCTTGACTTATGCCATTCAAATGTAAAAAAAAAAAAAAAAAAAAAAAAAAAAAAAAAAAAAAATTGCAACTCAAACAAAAACAACACTACATTACTTACCAATCTACAAATGTTATAAAAAAAAACTTGAATAATATTGAAGTAAAACTTACTCAATGAATGGTTGTACTTCATTGCAATTTAGAAGAACGTGCAAAATTGCAGAATACATTTCTTGTTCCGATAGATCTCTAGCACTACGACCAATCTAATTAAAAATTGAGAGCGTTGGGAGACTACTGCTCACACCACCATCATCATTTCGAGGCAGTCTCATTCTAAATGACAACACACCAGTCTCAAAATAATATGAAGTGAAATGCGAAGTTTTACGAGCCAAGTGTGCCGCACATATGGAACCCTCAACTCGTGCTTTATTCTTTACATATCTTTTAGACTCTCTCATACACCTTAAAATATATAAACCAAAACATTAAATGACATTATTTTTTACAATTATGTCACGAATATACTAAAAAAAATTGGAGTAAAACCATTTAATACATTACCTTTCAAATTGATACATCCATTTGTATTGAACAGGTCCTCCAACTCTGGCCTCGTATAGAAGGTGTACAATTAGATGCTCCATTGAATCAAATAATGCTGGTGAAAAAATTCTTTCAAGTTTACACAATATTACTAGAATATTTTGCTCTAGTTGCAATAAATCCTCATCTCTGACTGTAGTGGAGCATAAATCCTTAAAAAATTGACTTAATTCTGTTAGAAGGCTTTCACACAGCATCAGGTAAAAAATTGAAAGCAATCAGAAGTAGGCACTTTATAAATATATGACAATCATGACATTTCATTTCATGTACATTATTTGTTTGTGGATCAAAACACCTTGCCAAATTAGAAGCAAATCCATCTGGCATTTTCAATTCTGTAACCCAATTGCACACAGCTCTTTCTTCATCAACAATTAGACTATACTTTGCTTTCAGTTTCACAATTTTTCCATTAGACAATGTGACAAGTTCTATGTCCCGTCACCTATAAATCTCTGCCAAGTCAATCTTTGTTTTGATATTATCTTTTGTTTTCAATCTAATATCCATTACAGTATAAAAGATATTATCAAAAACATTTTTTTAACATGCATCACATCAAAATTATGCCTAATCAAAAGCAATTTTCAATACGGAAGCTCCCAAAATATACTCTGTTTAGTCCAATTATGGTATATCTCGTATACCGGTAATTTAGATCAACCGTGCTCAGCTACTTTGAGAAGAGAGCAAACTCTTTCCCACAATTGTTCACCAGATAGTCTAGTGGCGACTCATTAGTCTCAACTATATTTTTTATAAAATCTCTTTTATTCCTCCTAAGTACATCATCACACAACAAAAATTGACGATAACAGTCAAATCATGAATTCTTACCACCATAATTTAAAGTAAAAGTCTTTGTTTTTTCCATATAATAAGGGCAAGCCAATTTACTAGCAGTCATCTACCTAGACAACATTCCATATGTAGGAAAGTCATTGATTATCCAAATTATAGTTGCACGCAACATAAAATTTTGTTTTGTACAAACATCATATGTCAAAACACCTACATGCCATAATAATTTCAATTCATCAACCAAGGCTGCAAATAAACATCAATTAAGCTCTTGAAATTTTTCAGTCCAGGTATAATATATGTCAAAAACATGTAAGATTTTATCATACACATTTCTGGTGGAAGGTTATAAGGAGTGACAATTACAGGCTAACAAGAATATAACCTGGGCGACTAACTAAATGGAGGAAAATCATCAAAACACAATCCAAGCCATATATTTCGAGGCTCAATTACAAAGTTAGGATATACTCTATCAAAGTGCTTTCATGCTTCCTCATCTGATGGATGGCTCAAAACACCCCGAGATCGCTTATTTTCATAGTGTCATTTCATATGAGGTGAAAAACTCATTAATGCATATAACCTTTACAATCTTGGAATAAGTGGCAAATAATGCATCAACTTTACTGCCATATTTTTTAAATTTTCCCTTCCTACTCTATGTGGTCGATTCCTTTTTCCGACTAAATTTACATGAAAGTTCATCAATGTCATCTTTATAGTACAACATACAACCATTCTCACAACAATCAATTTTCATAGCATGCAAGCTTAACTTTGACACCAATTTTCTAACCTCATAATAAGATTGAGATATGCGAATATCCTCCATAGAATTTGTCTCACGCATAAGCTCAACCATTGAATCAACACACTGTTGCACGACATTCAATCAGACTTGATGCTCATTATTCTAGTTGCAACAAACAATTCAGAATGACGAGACCCCTGCCATAATGGTCTATTTGCTGCATTCATTAAGTCAAAAAACTTTTGAACATCAGCATTAGGAGCATCCTCTATTCTCTGTTCAAAATGAGCATAATACTCAAGCGTGCTCGAATCATATATCATCTCCTAGTATCTATTTAGATTTTCAGGTTGATTACCCAAAAACCGCTAACATTATAAGCCCTACTTACTTCAATATTGGCTTTCTCTCCATGATAAGTCTAATACCAATACCCTTTGATAAATCCCTTTTTACAAAGATGAACCTTGATTGTATTAGATTCTAAATATTTCAAACATGAATATTTATAACAAGGACACCTAACATCTCTCTTATGAATTTTAGTTGTTGGCAAACATAGAAAAGGAAACTCATCAACACTATTCACAAGTTCCAGTTTCAATCCCCTTCTACCCGCATGAAGCCTATTATACATTTACCGATGATGTTCTGAAATTTCCATATCTATAAATAATCAACAAAAATATGTTTTATTTGTTATAACGTTCAAAATTTTATTTAATCAAATAAATTATGTAGCTACTTAAATACAACATATTTCCAAAAATTTACTTCATCATTATAATTAATTTGAATTTATGTGATTTACCTTGGTTTATGATATGATGCACTTTTTATAACATATTATTAATATTATACTACAAATATTTTTTATTTTAATAATCTTAATTTCATGTTTTAGACAACTTTCATTTTTGTATTTGCTACAAGAATTTTTTAGGGATAATTACTAAAAAGGTAAATTAAAAAAAAAAATTTACTCTTAAGGCCAGATTTCAAAAATATTTCCAAAAAGGCCAGATATAAAAATTTACCCCTTAAGGTAATTTGTATACCCAAAATGCCCTTCAATGTTAAAGTGCCTCTACAACCGTGACTGTAAAATAACAGATATATAACTGTAAAATAACAGATAGGGAACTGTAAAAAAAAATAGATCAGTGACTGTAAAATAACAGATAGCCGAAGAACACCTTCCAACCAGTAATATTCTAAATCAAAACTAACGGATATGGAACAGAGGAAGCTGGAGAAAAGGTAGCTGTAGCAAAAGCAGAAGCAGAAGTAGAAGCAGTGGCTGAAGAGAGAGGACCCGTAAGTTTCGTTATGTAAACATGTGGACGAACGAGAGATGGGAGATGGAGTTTTTGGAAACAATAAGAGGTTGGCGGACGGGTATGTAATAATACATATGAAACCTGTAACTTTGTAGATGTTGTCTGGAATTCTGCAGCTTGAATTCTGCAAAATTGTAGCTGCAACCTGTAATCCGAGAACTTGTTGACTCATTGGTATCAAAGACCACGAAAGGAGGGTATCCCTTCCACAAATGACATGTGGATGAAGGTGAGATAGAATTTCTTGGAAACAATAAGAGGTTGGCAGATGGTTCTATAAAAATACAAATGTGACCTGTAAGTTGCAAGTAGAGTCTGGAATTCTACAGCTC
>CAJVSB020000334.1:0-58753 GCA_911865555.2 Thlaspi arvense
AATGTTTTTGGATTGCTTACTTGAAGAAGTACTTATAATTAACAATCTAATTTTCAAATAATTACCATCTGTTTGCAAATAACCCTAATTTAGGAGACATGGGTCATGTGTCACACCTTTGGCTAGATTGGTCAAAGGTGGACCTAAGTTTAAGTATTTAATTTCAAAATTAATTCATCAAAATTAAAAATTAAAATTAAAATTTCTTTCTAATCAAATTTTGTAAGAGTCAAGAGAGGTATTAGCTGTAATTCATTATTTCTAGTAGCCACTAAGTGCCACCCACTTCTTGAACACTTGCCAAAATCCTTATTCATCGTCGTTTTCCATCTTTAGATATACACAAAGAAATACGCATTATTTTGTCTGCAATTGCTTTTATATTCTGTATTTTTTCAAGAAATGCAGATGAACTATAAACACAACCACATTGATGTCTGAATCACAACTTCATTGCTTCGGTTATTCATAAAAAAAAACAATTCAGAAGAAGCTCTCCACCTTAATACATTGTAGTCTTAATGTATTCAAAAGCTACTTATTATTACCACAAAAGCTCAACTTCTTTCCATGTCCTTTCTTTTAAGTACATAGAATTAATTCATAAACACATCATGTAACATCCCAACCAAAATCTTAATCATGTACTTTATATTTTATTTTGCATAAACATATTTAGTGGGGTGATTAGTGCCTTAAGTTTAAAAACTCCTTAATATTTAAGGCCAAAAGAGTATTTTTACAAATTTTGAAGGTGAAAAAAAAAACATAAAAATAAAATAATAATAATAATATATATTAATCTTCCACCACCAAGCTTTCAGGTGAAGCCGCATGGAGTGCATCATAATTGTAGTAATAGTGAATTAACAATAAAATAATTGTAATAATAGTGAATTAACAATAAATAATTAGAGTAATAGTAATAATAATAATAAAATAATAATAGTAATAGTAATAAAATAATAAAATATATATGTACATATCCTCCACCATTTTATTTCACGCGGTTTTAAATTAGTGATAATAATATAATAATATTATATACTTTTGTTTAGCCGCTAAGTGGATCGCCTAAAATGTTTTATAAAACTTTGGGCGTGTAAAAGAAGCACAAGAAAGAGCATGAGAGAGAGAGAGAGAGAGAGAGAGAGAGAGAAGAGCAGCGCAGAGAGGTCGGCGTTGGGAATCGAACGAAAGCAATAGAATTTTAATCAGGTTTCAAGTAAGTTTTTTTTAATTAATTTTTTTATATTTTCAATTTAGATGTATTTTAGTTTAATTTAATCGGTTTAGATTTTTGATTTTAAATACTGTCTTCATGATATTAGGGAATAAATTCTACTAGTTTAGATTAATTTTTTTTTTATTATTAAGTTATATTAATTTTAATGAGAAAATAATTTAGTTAGTTTAGTAAAAATAATACCAAGTTAACATTGGAATTTACCTGAACTCCAATCTAGAAGTTCATCGACCCACTTATGGATTATTTTTCATAAAAAAATAACATATAACTCATTTTATGAACGTGAACATACCCTAGTATACTTAACTTAACAATGAGTATAAAATTATATTTGAGAATTTTTGGATTACGTATGTAGTAGAAACTTTGACCCCAAATAAAAATGGTAGAAACAACCTAATTAGGAGTATCTCATGTATGCACTAGCATATTTATGCATCAATGCATCATTTTAGCGTGTTATTGATAGCGTATGTGGTTACACTTTAGGACAAGTAAACCGCCAGTCAGTGAGGCCAACATGATTGAGTCTGGACACACACAATATCAGCAGAGGTGAGTGGTCTTTTTCCTAAAATCAGGATTTTCCTAAAATAGTAAAAGTAATAATTTATTACTAATAAATGTTCTATTTCAAAACCAAAGGTTTTATTTTTGAAATGTTTTTATTTATATGTTATGATTATTTTGCTATGTGAAATGGAAACAGGAATCTCATTTTTATGCCGTATGTTACATATATGAATGTTTGCAATTCACTTGGATAATTTGCTGGGTAACCACATCAGTGTGGTAGTACTACATGATTTATTTGCCCGGTGGGGCCTTACGACACCAACAAGCTATGTGTGTTCGTCCATAGGGGTGGTGTCCTATGGAACGAGTCTCATGGCCAGTAGCACCCAGTGGATTTTTATTATATTATATTTATGTCTACGTGCACGTCAGACCTTATGTTTATTGATGAAGCCGTTATGTTTTTGCTCCATCCTTAGCCATATAGATATTTTACTATGGATGGATCTGCAGGCTCAACGAGTGAATTTGCTTAAATTTTAAATTATGATCAGTGAATTAATATTTCACGATATGATATTTTATATCAGTTATACTAGTTTTTGAATTACTTTTAATTACAGTATTATACGAAATATTCCTGTTTCACTGGTTTTAGTGATAAGACCATTCACTGGGACGAATGTCTCACCACTCATTTATTTTTTCAGGTTTCAGCAATAGAGACTTGTAGCTATACCACGTGCATCCAGCATATCCACTATTTGCATTTTAGTAAGGTTGGGCCCCACTCTTGTCAATAACAGCTAGTTTGGGTTGTTGTTGTGAGTGAAAATTTGCTAGTGGGTCTGTATGAAAATCTTATGTTGGAACGAAGTGTTATGTAAGATAATTATATTTTCTGTTCTAGTAATATCTTAGTTTTTATGTAATGTCTTGTTAATTTTTTTTTTGTATGAGTTGTACGTTTGGCTCAAGAGGTACGATAGTTGAATAAGGTTTGACTTTCTCTGGTGAATCCCGGGCATCGGAGGTGGTTAAACCCTATTCCACTATTACGCCTCGCTCGAGTTACGGGGTGGGGTGTGACAATTAGTGGTATCAGAGCAATATTAAGATCTTTAGGGAGTCAGTGTTAATAAGTTTTATAGGAAAAGTTAGTCACAGTAAGAGCATATGTATTACATCATTAATGAGTATTATTTGACGTGTTATGTTGTATCAAGAATTTGTACAAATCGTGGTAAATACTAGTAAGAATTCAGGAAGTGCTTGTACTGGCCAGAGTAAGGCCAATAGAGACAGAGTGGGCCGACCTCTTAGGGAGACATCTAACATTTCATTCATTGTCTGAGCGCCAGTAGGTGCATCACACATACATGATTCATTGAAAAGAATGCATAAGACTATTGATAAGAATCTGAGACATTGGGTTATAAATTGAAATTTATAAAGATCTTGGAAAGTTATACATATTTTACCAATTGAAATGAAAACAAATTATTAAGAGATGAAGTTTTGCCTAGGTAGTAAATGTGAGCTTAAACTAAGAACTAATTATTTAAAGGATGAAAAAGAAAAGAGACAAGTGTTTTATTTTGGCTCTAGGTAGCATAATTGATTTCTAAAACACAAAATTTTAGAATATATTGACAACAAATAGTATATTATCGAGATTCGTTAGAAAATCTGGTTAAACCAAAGTATGTGAAAGACTGGAATAATCTTAGTAAATAATTAAGAATTAGAACAGTATGATTATCTGTATATATGAAAAAAATATTAATAACGAAATAATTTAAATAGTATTTAATGACATGTGTTATAAAAACATATATTTGAGTTTTGAAGGATTTTAAGAGCATTTGAATTTTTAGATGTGATAAATAGTGATTTAAAGGTTATTTTGAGAAAATTTTAGAATGACTGAAATTTACTTAGATGGACTGGTTGAGATAGATATGAGATAAATATATTGAAGTTATTTAAATAAATTAGCGGTTTAAAATTTATTTCTGTGTAATCATTAGAATAAGAAGAAATTTTTATGGAGGAACTGATGTAAATACTAAATAAAGATTGGGAGTTTTCAGGAAAAGAAATTTGCTTGGTGGTTCAAATTATTCAATTAAAGTATTAGGAGATAAGTGGTATCATTCAACTTGAATTTGAAATAGAAAGGATTGGAAGTTATAAAAAAAAATTAAATTGGCTGGTGGTTACATATTAATGATATTCTATGATGATATTAGAAACTTTGTGATGAAGCTTAAGGGTATGATTGTTTTCCAAACGAAATGGCAATGAGGAATGAGATATTTGTTAGGAATTATGAATTCTCATCTTCTTAAAAATAAAATAAAAAAAAAAATCAGTTTTGGCTATGATAATGATAAGAATATCAAAGGAATACAGAGTTTGAGGTTATAGGATTTTGAGGTATATTAAGTATAAATTAAAAGAATGCCATGCAATAGAAAATGTGGGATAGTAATGTGAGATAAGTTCATATTATTGCTAATATTAATATATCAGAAATATTATGAGATTTAGAAATTATATAGGATATAAATTGCGAAATTTGGGGTAATAATTAGAAAGGAAATGAAAGCTTGATATAGCAGAATATGTGAGTGAGATTATATGCGAAGCACTATAAGGAAAATTAGTAACAATGGATATAGTAGAAATTGAAATAATACAGAATGTTGAATAAAATTTATAGGCATGTATTTTATGCAATCATGAGAATAAGTTTAAAATTGGGAGAATTCAAAAAAGGTATAATTATTTAAGAGATGACTATTAATAATACAAAAGTTAAATTATAAGATTTAAATCACTGAAGATAAGCCAGAATGTAGATTAAAAATTTTGAAAAAAATTCTAATAGTAATTAGAGATTTTGTTAAATTGATGATTGAAGAGAATTTAAAGAAATGATTTGAAATTTTTAAGACAAAACTTTGTGTAGTAGACTAAACATTTGACTGAAGGTTTTAATTAAATTTAAATGCAGAGGTTCCATTTGACAATCAAGAACAATGTAAGTGGGAGGACTTAACAGGTTGGTAGTAATAAAAGAGAATTTTGAGGATAAGTAAATGGGTCATCTGGAGACATAAATGAATTAGTGATTTAAATTTGATTTTGGAAGATTTTTAAAATAATTAAAAGATGGTATGAATAAATTAGTTAGAACTCTAAGAGCTTATTACTAGAGGGAGTATTAATTAATCCCAAAAGATCGAAGCTATTATACAGTGAGAATTTTCCACTAATGCTATTGAGATAAGGAGCTTCCTAGGACTTGAAGGGTACTATAGAAGGTTTGCAGAAAATTTTTGTCCATTTTGACTTCTTTTTCTGACTAAGTTATTACGAAAAAAAAATATTAAGTTTAAATGAATTCATGAATGTCAATAGAGTTTTGAAGAATTAAAACAGACACTAAACACTATGCCAGTATTGACACTCCAATTAGTGGAATGGAGTATATGATTTATAGTGATGTCTTACGGAAGGATTTATGCTGTATACTTACGTAAGAGGGTAAAATTATTGCTTATATTTTTAGACAGCTTAGGTTTCATAAATTAAACTATCATATGCATGACTTAGAGTTTGTTGTTGTAGAGTTTGTTTTGAAAATCTGGAGGTATTACCTATACGGGGAGAAATGTCAGATCTACACAAATCATAAGAGTTTAAAGTATGTTATGACTCAGAGATGAAATTGAATTTAAGGCAAATATGTTAGATTGAACTTGTTAAAGACTATGATTGTACCATCAAATATCACTCAGAGAAAGCAAATGTGGTTACAGATGTATTAGTAGGAAGTTTTTTATGTGGCATTTTATCGCGCAATAAAACAATGCAGCTATCCTTATTAGTGAAGTTGAGATATTTGAATATAGGATTGTTAGTTAGCAGTTGTGGAGTTTTACTAGCAGATTTTGGAGTTAGGCCTACTTTACTAGAACAATAAAGGAATTGAAATTACAACACTCTCAGTTGAAGAAGATTTTGGAAGAAATAGAAAATGGAAAGTAAGAAGATTTTAGGATAAGAAAGGATGGTGTGCTGTTACTTAAGGATATGTGTATATCAAAAGTTAAGGAATTTAGAAGTCAAATTTTAGAATAGGCACACAGTTCAACCTATATCATGCATCTAAGGAGCACTAAGATGTACCAAAACTTGAAATAGAACTATTGGTAGAGTAGTATGATAAGGGAAGTGGCTAATTATGTATTTAAATGTTTATTATGTCAATAGATTAAAGTTAAGTATCAAGAACCTATTGGAAGATTATAACCACTACCTATTCCTGAATAGAAATGGGAACACTTGATCATGGATTTTATTATGGAATTACCGACCACTAGAAAAGGAAACGATGCTATTTGGGTTATAGTGGATCAATTCATTAAGACTACTTAGTTTATCTCTATCAAAAAAATTCTTTCTCTTTAGACAAATTAGCCGAATTGTATGTGGATAAAATTATTAGCAGACATGGAGTACCTATATCTATTGTGTTAGATAGAGACCCCAGATTTATCTTTCAGTTTTGGCCAAGTTTACAAGAAATTTTAGGGACCAAACTTAAGTTTAGTATGATCTTTCATCCCTAGACTGATGGATAATCAGAACGAATCATTCAAAATTTAGAAGATATGTTTTGTAGTTGTGTACTAGAATTTTCAGGTAGTTGAGACGTACATTTACATTTGATAGAGTTTGTTTATAATAATAGTTTTCAGTCCAGTATTGGTATGGCTTTATACAGGGCACTATATGGTAGAAAGTGCAGAACTCCAATCTGTTGGGATGAAAAATGAGAAAGAAAATTTTTAGAGCTTGAAATTGTACAAATTATTGTAAATCAGATTAAATTAATTAAGGATCGATTAAAGACAGCCCGAAAAAAAAATCCCATTAGTAAAAGTCTTGTGAAGAAATCAAAATTTAGAGAGATGACTTGAGGTTGGGAGGAAAATATAAGAAAGAAATATTCATATCTGTTTCGTTTGTAAGTATAGTTGAATTTCGAGGACGAAATTCCTTAAGGGGGTAGATTTGTAACATCCCAACCCAAAATCTTAATCATATACTTTGTATTTTATTTTGCATAAACATATTTAGTGGGGTGATTAGTGCCTTAAGTTTAAAAACTCCTTAATATTTAAGGGCCAAAAGAGTAATTTTACAAATTTTGAAGGTGAAAAAAAAAACATAAAATAAAATAATAATAATAATAATAATATATATTAATCTTCCACCGCCCAAGCTTTCAGGTGAAGCCGCATGGAGTGAATCATAATTGTAGTAACAGTGAATTAACAATAAAATAATTGTAGTAATAGTGAATTAACAATAAAATAATTAGAATAATAGTAATAATAATAATAAAATAATAATAGTAATAGTAATAAAATAATAAAATATATATGTACATATCCTCCACCATTTTATTTCACGCGGTTTTAAATAGTGATAATAATATAATAATATTATATACTTTTGTTTAGCCGCTAAGTGGATCGCCTAAAATGTTTTATAAAACTTTGGGCGTGTAAAAGAAGCACAAGAAAGAGCATAAGAGAGAGAGAAGAGAGCAGCGAGAGGATCGGCGCTGGGAATCGAACGAAAGCAATAGAATTTTAATCAGGTTTCAAGTAAGTTTTTTTTAATTAATTTTTTTATATTTTCAATTTAGATGTATTTTAGTTTAATTTAATCGGTTTAGATTTTTGATTTAAATACTGTCTTCATGATATTAGGGAATAAATTCTACTAGTTTAAATTAATTTTTTTTATTATTAAGTTATATTAATTTTAATGAGAAAATAATTTAGTTAGTTTAATAAAAATAATACCAAGTTAACATTGGAATTTACCTGAACTCCAATCTAGAAGTTCATCGACCCACTTATGGATTATTTTTCATAAAAAAATAACTATAACTCATTTTATGAACGTGAACATACCCTAGTATACTTAACTTAACAATGAGTATAAAATAATATTTTGAGAATTTTTGGAATACGTATGTAGTAGAAACTTTGACCCCAAATAAAAATGGTAGAAAACAACCTAATTAGGAGTACATCTCATGTATGCACTAGCATATTTATGCATCAATGCATCATTTTAGCGTGTTATTGATAGCGTATATGGTTACACTTTAGGACAAGTAAACCGCCCAGTCAGTGAGGCCAACATGATTGAGTCTGGACACACACAATATCAGTAGAGGTGAGTGGTCTTTTTCCTAAATTCAGGATTTTCCTAAAATAGTAAAAGTAATAATTTATTACTAATAAATGTTCTATTTCAAAACCAAAGGTTTTATTTTTGAAATGTTTTTATTTATATGTTATGATTATTTTGCTATGTGAAATGGAAACAGGAATCTCATTTTTATGCCGTATGTTACATATATGAATGTTTGCAATTCACCTGGATAATTTGCTGGATAACCACATCAGTGTGGTAGTACTACATGATTTATTTGCCCGGTGGGGCCTTACGACACCAACAAGCTATGTGTGTTCGTCCATAGGGGTGGTGTCCTATGGAACGAGTCTCATGTCCAGTAGCACCCAGTGGATTTTTATTATATTATATTTATGTCTACGTGCACGTCAGACCTTATGTTTATTGATGAAGCCGTTATGTTTTTGCTTCTATCCTTAGCCATATAAGATATTTTACTATGGATGGATCTGCAGGCTCAACGGGTGAATTTGCTTAAATTTTAAATTATGATCAGTGAATTAATATTTCACGATATGATATTTTATATCAGTTATACTGGTTTTATGAATTACTTTTAATTACAGTATTATACGAAATATTCCTGTTTCACTGGTTTTAGTGATAAGACCATTCACTGGGACGAATGTCTCACCACTCATTTATTTTTTCAGGTTTCAGCAATAGAGACTTGTAGCTATACCACGTGCATCCAGCATATCCACTACTTGCATTTTAGTAAGGTTGGGCCCCACTCTTGTCAATAACAGCTAGTTTGGGTTGTTGTTGTGAGTGAAAATTTGCTAGTGGGTCTGTATGAAAATCTTATGTTGGAACGAAGTGTTATGTAAGATAATTATGTTTTCTGTTCTAGTAATATCTTAGTTTTTATGTAATGTCTTGTTATTTTTTTTTGTATGAGTTGTACGTTTGGCTCAAGAGGTATGATAGTTGAATAAGGTTTGACTTTCTCTGGTGAATCCCGGGCATCGGAGGTGGTTAAACCCTATTCCACTGTTACGCCTCGCTCGAGTTACGGGGTGGGGTGTGACACATCATGAAATCGAAATTCATCCCGTGCGTTCCAAATAGTGTATTAAGGACAAGGAGGAAGGGGAGCCCCACATAAACTAGAATTACCCAGAAATGAAGAGGCAGGAATAGGTATGTAAACGGGTCAGATTCGGATCGAATCAGGATGATCCGAATCCGAATTTGAATCCGATTATCAATGTGTATATCCGAATCCGAATCCGATCCGAAATCCTATAAAATTTCTACTTGTTATTACCGAATCCGAATCCGATAAAAATCCGATCTGAATAACTGTTAATAATAATTAAAATCAAATAATTAATAAGTAAAAAAATGTAAAATCAAATAAATAATTATTTATAAATGATAAACATTCATGTAAGATTTATGTTTAATTATTTTGCTTTTATTAAAATATAAATAAAATTCAAAAATAAATATTATTTATGAATGATTAAGAAAAACTTTTATTATATAATATATTACAAAACTGGTGAGAGAATTCCAATACTTTATAAAATTATTAAGTTTTTTTATATTTTAGAACTTAGAAAATTTTATAATCAATTTATTCAAGTGTTTCATGAAATTTCAAAAGTAATTAATTATTAAATCTAATACCTATTTGAAAAACTAAAATTAGAGAAAGTAGAAGAATATTATAGGTTAGTTTAGAAAAAATATACATTATTCTATTAAATAAAATATCTAACAAATATAAATTAGTGCATTATTAATTATAATGTCATATATATTATATTTTATATAAAATCATTTATTAATATATAATTATTAATTAAATAAAAAATTATTATTAAAATATTCAGATTCGGATTTTTATCGGATCGGATTGTTTAATTCCATATTCGGTCTACTTATTTCGAATTACGAATATTTATAATCGGATTTAATCCATTGAACATTTTAATCGGTTAAATAGTCTAAAATTTAGATCGAATTCGGATCAGATTCGAATTAAAATCTAACTCATTGACAGTCCTAGGCAGGAAAGTTGGCCTTGTGAGGGGGGATGCTTCCGCTTAGCCTATTTCCAGAAACATCAAACTCCTCAAGCCCTTCCAAATTTATAACCTGCTTTGGGATACTATTATTCTCTTGATCTGGCAAAACTTACCCATGGAGGCTGGTAATTTTCTAGTGAGATTGTTATTGTACATACTTAAATATTGCAGAGAAGTAAGACCGGATATGGACGAAGGGATTCTTCCAGCGAGCCGGTTAAAATTCACATAAACTAGAACAAATTTGGAAAGCTCACCGATTGATTTGGTTATGCTTCCGCCAATTTGATTGGCAGAAAAATCAAGGTATTGGAGGTTCTTGAGTTTGCCAATCCTGCTTGGAATATGACCTGAGAAGCTGTTTTCATGGAAATTTTTATACATGTCAGAATCTAAATTTAAATTAAAACTCAGATAACACTTTCGGCCTTTCTTATTGTGTTTTCAAAAACAAAATATAATCAACATCGCTATAATTCTTTCGATTTGCGTATTAATAATACCCTTTTCATTTTTAAGTCAAAATAGTTCACCATAATTCTGAAACTTGTTTTCTGAAAATTGTTCCACAGAAGGTATGGAAACAACTAGCCAAACAGTTTTCTGATTTCAAAAATAAATCCAAGTTAGAGTAAGTACAAAGTTCAAATTCACATCAAAAATTGTATTAAATGTGGGAAAATATAATATTCACTGAATTTTTTTAAAAAAAATAGATGGACAAAGAAGAAATTTAAATTTTAGTCGAAGTAAAAATCCACAGTAGCAGGCAAAGAGAGAACCTGTGTGAATGTAGATCGAGTTTGGTTAGAGAAATCTGTTTTCCAATCGAAGAAGGTATCAAACCAGAAACTATTTCCCGAAGGAACCAGTTCTAAAAGCCGAGGCACAGAACAGAATAGAGCCGCAAGAATAGAACCAGATAAATGGTTGTCATTCAACAAAAGTCTATTCAGCCGGGTGAGTCGCCTGACAGACATCGGAATCTCCCCGGAGAGACTGCTGGTATGGAGATAAAGGTGGGAGAGACATGAAAGCTTTCCGAGCTCGGGGGAACTGGGCCGGAGAGTTGCCTGAGATCGCCGAGGTCCAGAAGGTGGAGGAAAGATAGGTTGCCGAGAGAAGGGGAGAGAGTTCCATTCATGAACGTCTCTACGTAGTCATCACCCCTATCAAAGAGAACCGGTCGGGAGACATTGACGACTCCGCCAGAGGTGGAGTCGCAGGCGACACTGTCCCAGGTTGTGCAGCAGTGGTGGATGGTGTCCACGTCTGCAGGAGACGCAAGGGGTCGAAAGTGATTGAGCGTTTGAAATCAGGCAATGCGTCTGTGTCTACTTGGTGGCATGCTTGGGATGACAATGGAAGGAAAGTGAAGGTAAAGAAAGGGAGGAGGAGGAGGACTGAGAGGGGAGTTTGAATGCGAATCTCCATTGGAATTGAGGCTTGAGAGAAGAGATTTGAGAGCACAGAGAATTGCTTAGCAGTGGGTTTTACAGCACACAGTGGGGAGCTTTTGAACTTTCAATTTTTTGATTGCCACTTGGCAAGTTGAAGAATTTGTCAACTGACTCCACCAGCGGACAACTAGTATGGCAGCTGTGGTCAAGGGCCTTGAGCCCCGAGTTCTAGTCCCTGTCTAAAATTATCCCTTGTCTGCTACAACTAAATTTAGGATATCTTGATTTCGCTTATAGATGTTTCAAATCTTTTTACATTATACAAATTCTTTGAGAAAAAAAATTCTGAATCAGTATTCGTTGTAGTTACTTTTGAATTTGATTTTTTTTTTTTTTGTAAGAAAAAATTCTAAAGTGATAGAATACATAGGTAAGATGTCTAGTAGCAAACAATTTACTTCTTATTTGTATTATATATTGAGGATCACGAAGCACTGTTGGGTAGCCGCCATGGGAACATGCCAAAAGAAAAATCACGAGAATGCTGAGATCCAAATATTTTGCAAATAATAATAATAATTTGCATGCATGGAATGACGTTGAGGCAGCCACTTCCTCAATAAACAAAGTTATGAACATCCCAAGGCATCGGGCCTGGGTCGACCAAACATACGTGGTCCTCTCCCCTTGCCTTGAGTATTTAAGGGAATTAACTATATTAATTTTTGCATTTTATAATTTAAAATTAAAATTTTTATCTCCTCCCATTGACTTTTTTTTATAAAATATTGTCAAGAAAAGTCCAATGCTCTTGCCAACGTTGACTTTTGATAAACGTTGAAAAGGATCAACTCGGAATCCATCTTCCGAAGTCATACTGCTGCTGGAGTAGAAGATGCGAGTTTAATGGTTGGGTCTGTGCCGATTCCGAGGAGTGAAGAATATTTAGGAAACTATTCATCAACTGTTTCTTTTTTTTTTCTTTGTATGGAAATATAAATATGTCAGATTTAAACTAAGTCTATTAAATTTAACTTTAAATGTGATTAATTATTTAAATATTTACATCTAATTAAAAATTTTATAAAATTTATATCTATTAATTTATATTAGATGTGATGGATAATATAAAATCTAAAAATAATATAATTCTATAAAAAATAGTATTTTTTCATTTAAATCTCATAACTCTATTCTTTTAATCATATTAGTTCTTAAATTTTTTTTTTATCAATTTAGCCCTAATAAGTTTAGATTCATTAATCTTATATATTTATATAAAATTATTAATTTAATAAAAAATTATTAAAACCTACTTCATATTTTTAATCGTTTAAATTACTTAATTTTATATATATTTTACTTATATCAAATTATAAATATTTATAATTAAATTTAATTTATTCAATATTTTAATAGAATTTGAATTCTAAAACTTGAATAAGATTGGGAGTAAATTTCAATTTATTGAAAACTCTTTTTTTGTAATAACTAATGAACCATAAGCAGGCCCAACCCTCGTGCGGTAGGGCCCATCAGGTGGAAAGCTGATTTTCGGAGAAAAAAGGGCCAATATTCACATCAAAATTTTTCCCAAACTTGAGTTTTAAGCAATCGCATTCTACTCCATATTAGCTTGTTTAACACAACTTCTTAAGCTAAGCTTAATTTCCCTCAGGCCCACAATATATTTCTGGGCCATCTTCATCTTCGCTTCATCTCATTGTCTGCACATGGGTTAAGTCTCTCAAGCAAGTTGGCAGTAATGGGTTTGGCAATAAGTTGACCGGGAGTCAGGGGCGGCTTAACAAATTAAAATTGAGACATTTCGTTTTCTTTAATAAATTAATTTAATTTTTATTAAAAATGTCACACACCAACCTCTCTAACTTTAAGAGGCGTGACAGTGTAATAATAACTAACACATTATTGGGTAAAATTTGGCAGCATGCCGACTTCTGTAACCCTTCTTAAGCTGGTCTTAGGGGTTCTGTGTCTGAATACCTGCTTATAGAAATATTCTCACAATATACATAACACTTAATAACTCATCTAACACATGGTTTAAATATAATCCATCATGTATCAACATTTCCAGTAATCATCTAATAATCATCTGACAAATATGTCATGCTCAAAAATTATCATATAGCGCTTGACTAACTATAAATCACCTAATAAATTTTCACAATATTATAAGCTTGTTTATAATTATCCAAAATATAAAATAATCTCCTTGGCATATACATCAAGTCTCTAAAATACAACAAAAGTAATCCTTGCAGCATGGTCTAACTTGGTGCTAAGAGGTTAACAAAAACATATAAAATCCGAATACCAAAATCCTAACTAATTATCTCAACATCTGTAGAGAGGAAAAGGAGTGGGTGAAACGAATCTCCCAATGAATGGTATATAACTAATCATAATGAAAACAGTCAAGTTTTGTTGTCATTACCACCATAGATTCAATTTAATGAATTTCAAAACAAGAGATATAACAATAATCAAACATGTAAAAACTAAGTTTTTGTCATGATACCAAGTCATAGTACATGAGAGCATAAACATAGATTTATAAAGGCATAATAAAGAATCATTTAAAAGTTATAAGGAACATAAAACATCATCATAGTATATATTCATGTGCGTGTTCTGATCGGACGTGCACAATCGAAGATAGTGCGTCTGAAGGCAGTGAAAGCATAAAACAAAATCTGAGCTCTCATTAGAGCAAAACATAAACATATCAGGCGCTACTACACTATGTAGTCTGCTCCAAGGGTTGCCGCAAATTTCTCGGCCAAACTGACACAGTCTGCAGCCTCTAGTCCATTTCTCTAGGGGAAATGGTCATATATATATTATGTCATGCAAGTAAAACTGCCACCTGCCCACGTGACTGCTCGACATCATAATTTAGGTGCCGAAGTACCAAAATATAGTAAACTCATAAAAGATCATGAAATTCATGTGTATACATTGGAACTTAAAACATAACTAAACTGTTGCACATTTTGAGTATCAACATACATGTGGTTTTGAACATAATTAATAATTGTTTATAAAATATATTTGAAAAAAATAATTAAGATTAGAGAGATGCTACTCACATTGAGTAGGAAGCCTAGAGATATAGTTTTGAAACTATTGGTTCATAGTCTGATTTAACTCAGTTTTCTTTCCTTAAAAATGGGATACATACATGCGTAAGAATAATATCTTATATGTATAATGCAAAAATGTGTCTATACCTTAAATTAAATGAATACAAGCCCTTACTCTCTTTCTCAATTTTTGGGTTCAACCAAACATGCCTTTAATCTTTCTCAACTTTTGGGTTCAACCAAACATTACCTTAATCTCTCTCTGCTTTTGGGTTCAATCCAAACATGGTCTTAATCTCTCTCTACTTTTTCAACCACAAATATAAGATTAAGATTCACAAAAAATCTACCATAAGCATAAATTTATCCCAATATAGCAAAATCTAAAATTATTTTAATTAAAATCATCAAAATCATGAATATTTCTCGTGGGTAAGGTTAAACTCATTTCTCTCTAAACCAATTAAAAGCTAAAAAATAAGAAGTAGAAGTAAGATTTATAGGTATTTTAAACAAACTAACATAAATCATGCATTTTCTTCTTATGGGTGAAGTTCATTTGCCCCCCCTCTCTACAATACAAAAATCAACACCAAATAAGTATTTTGAACCAATTAAAGCAATAGAATGGAGAAAAGAAGCTAAATATACAAAAATATTGAAGAAATAACTAAAGGGATAAGAGATCTAATGAGTTTTCTTACATTTTCTTCATTTTCCTTTTTTTTTTCCTCTTCTCTCTTTCTCTCTTCTCTTTGCTGTGGGAATGGGCACATTTGGGGTTTCCAAACACCTCCTTAGCCTAAATAAGTGGGTTACTAAATCCTCAAAGATCATTTTGTCCCTTCTTAAATTATCTTCATTTTTAGTTCTCATAAATCTTTGGATGAATTTTGGGTACTCTAAGATATCTATCAAATCTTGAGTTTATAATTTTAGTAGTTCAAGAGAGTTTAGGGGTCCTTGGAGGGATTAAAAATGCTAAATTTTTAAGAAAAACGCTAAAAATCGCGACCCCTCAAATTCCTTCTAAATAAATTTTAAAACACAACCAATTATTCAAAATTATATAAAACAAAAAACTAAAATCGGTTTAGGTTGTTACAAAAAATTTATTCTTTTAACTTTTTGAGATACAACATTATTAATTAAATTTTTATACCTAAAATTCTAATTAAATTTTTTTACTCAATATTAATTTGATTAAAATAAATATCACTTCACGAACAATTCGATATTGGAATGATTTTACACTTCAATCAAAAAATAAGTTTCTTTTCTCTTGTGAGAAGAGAGAGACGCCGGATGCAACTTTGGCGTGTGATTCAATATGAGAAACGAGTTGAACTAATAAAATTGAAACCAAAGCACTTGATTTATAGAGAAAAATTATTAATGTTAAAAGATGAACATTATAAAGAATTTAATAAAATAAATAGTATGTTATGTGAGAGTTAGAAGAGATAATAAGAGAAAAAATAGGAGTTATGGGGTAAACAAATATAAAAATTAAAAGATAATTGTTTTGAGAATATGAGACTTTAATTATGAAATAAATAATAGAAAAAATTAGGAGTTATAGGAAAAGTAATTAGGCTATAGTTGATTAATTAGTATAGATAATATTAATTTTCATGAGTTTTATTAATTTTTATAATTTTTTAAATTATTATAATAATAAAATCTTATAAAATATTAAAATTTGAGATATAAAATTTTTGAAAATCTAAAGCGACTGCTTCACTTTCTTTATACTTGAACTGGCACTATCGGAAGTGAATTCTCCGGTGCATCCTGGCACCCTTGCCTTCTATTGACATCACACCCCGATTCTAAAGAACAAGTTTGGTAATAAGTTAGGCATGAGCTTAAAAGTTACGATGATAGTAAAAAGTTAAAAAATTAAATATTTTAAAATATTAGATTTCACTTTGTATGCGTGTGTGTATAATAAGTTTTATATATATATATATTATATAAATATATATAATATATTAATATATAATATTATAAATATTTATTATTTTTATATTTGCAAAATAATTTTGTCATTTATTTAAAATGTAAAGAGTAACATAATACTTATATAACTAAGTGATTGAATAGAATTCAGATTCTATTATTCTAATGATGAAATTCTAATTCTTTAAAAAAATAAAAATTCCTATTGTAAAATACTTAATAAACATATTTAGAGGTTATGAATTTATGAGTCAAGAGTTTAAGGTCTAAGGTTAAGAGTTTAGGATAGAGGGTTTAAGGCTACTAGTTTAGATGTTATGAATTTAGAGTTTGTAGGGCTGCCAAATGGGAGATCTTGAAAAAAATTGCAAATTAAAAAAAAAATTATTTATAAAAAATGGAGTTATATATTAAAAGTTGCAATCATTTAAAATTTTAGCATAGAAAGGGCTAATAGCTATGGCTTAGACTACTCCTGAGTCACTCTTAACTAATTGTATAAATAAATGGCTATCTCCTTTACAATGGAGAGCATTGAAAGAATAACACACCGATCTGCATGTCACAGCCCAAAACCAGGACCGTGATTGGCACTAAGGTCCGCCGACCCTAGTAAGCCTCACCACACTAGTTAAACTCTGAAGATACAAAATATATACTAAGTATAGCAATATAACAACTAAACACCACCAGGGGTCCTATCTAAGAGTACAAGGAAGTTACTCTAGAATGTAAAAAGAGCAGATACAAAAATAGTGCTCGTACATCTATCAAATCATTCGACAGTCGCTCTGAAAACTGGCACGCCACTCGAGACGAGGACAGCAACCAAAATCTAGAAAGTTTAAAACTATGAGTCGCGAAACTCAATGATTACGGATGATACTTAATCTATGCATTTAAGGATATACACCATGCCACAAGTCCAAAATCATATGTATACAGTGATCAATAAAATATAACAAACATACACTTAAGAATACCGTCAACCAAATATCAAATTACATCACTAGACTCAGGCCTACCCACCACTAGACGCTACGAATCACCGTACTCCAGCCGAGTTCTTGCCATCCCCTCACGGACTTAGACCGACTCACCACTGGACGTTACGGATCACTGCACTCTAACCGAGTTCCTGCTGTCCCCAAATCACAGCACACCACACGATACCATCCCACATACAGTCAAAAACAAGTATATATACGCACATACAGTTTATGTCTCAAAACCAATATCACATATCCACATAGCTTACTGACAGTCATAAAACACTTAACACATATCCGAGTAACATATAATCAAAACACAGTTTTCAAACCACATAATCATCATGTTAGAAAATCACAGTATGAAAACACAAGTATAGAGAGGGTATCATCACTCACAGTACAAGGGCTGAACAAAAAGGAACTCCCAATCTCCCTCACTCGACTCGCTGACTAGGACGCGCCTTTACCGGTATATCTGTAACAAAAAATATACAAAACCATCACCAACACTAAAACTGGCACAATAAACAGGCTCGGTAGCCTCAAATCAGACTCAAATCCCAAATCAGCCCCCTGGCACGCATCTCAAGGCTACACGACCTATCACCGGAACCTACGCGACTCACTAACACTCAAAAAGTCTACTTAACCACCCTCAACCTTATGGAACTAGCCTCCACAAATCTTGAACCGTAGTGAACTGGCCTCCAAAACCCTTGAACTGGCTTAGCCTGGTTCGAAACTACCTCCAACTCAACTCACATGGCCACGAAACCCTCAAAATCGAAATCAGAAGATCCAAACACCATAGGAACTGATTTGAACCGGCCAAAAAGGCCTTAAACCGGCCCTGAACCGGGCTAAAAACCCTAACCCTAAGCACTAACATGCAAACCAAGCCCGGTTCACCATGAACCAGATATCCAAAAATCACCAAACTTCACGGTTAACTAGGTTTCATCATGTTGAACCAAGAACTGGTCCAAACTCTCCAATAACCGGCCTAAAAACTAGTGATCTGGTCACCCGAAGGACAACACACTAAACCGGCCGGTTCACCTCGAACCGGCCACCCAAAATTTTCTGAACCCACTTGGTTTGATAGTCCTCATCCCCCTGAACTCAGAACCGGTCCAAATTCCAAATTTCAAGTCAATTTGACCACTGAACCGGCCGGTCAAAGCCTCGGCCGGTTCGGTCAAAACCCTTCTTTTTTTTTTTAAAGTTAAAGCCGGCTTGGCTTTTCCCGTGGCTCGCGGCTTGGCTTAAGTTGCCAGCCCAGTGACTCGGCTCAGGCCGCAGCTCGCGGCTCGGGCCTGCCTAGGTCGGCCCAACCCAAGGCTCGGCCCATCCCACCCAGCTGGGCCGGCCTAACTTGCCCGAGCCTCCCCTAGCTCGAGCCCAACTGGACTGGGCCCAACCCAGCCTAGTCCAACCCGAGCTGAGTCAGCTCAGTGAACCGAGTCGACTTGCCCGGTTCGACTCAAATGGACCCAGATACCATCCGGGTCCATCTCCTTCACCCGAAAACAACATCCAGGTCTGTAATAGACCCGGATCTCCAAAACTTGCAACTCGATCAAGGCTTACTTGGACCAGAAGACCTCCTGAAACTACAAAATCGAACCCGGCGAACCTCCAGGCTTCGTCAATCGATTGAAAAAGCCAGCCTAAAAGCTCCAAGAAGCCGAGAAAAGCCGTCGGCCTACTGCACCCCCCGTCGGCCTAAAACCTCCAAAATCGTCCCGTTTCTCTCTCTAAAAACCCGAATCACTCGAGGGCTTTTCTTCCTTCTCCAAAAACGAGCTTCCTTGCTCGGTTTAATCGCCCCAACAACCTCCCATTATCACGGTATGGGCAATTTTCTGTCCGGCCTACTGTTCTTGACAAAAATTTGTCCAAATTGCAATTTAGTCCTCCTAACCCTATTTCCTCTCAAACAGGTCCTCGACAAAATTCCAATTAAGCCCCCTCAAAATTTTAATTCTTGCAATAAGGTCCCCACCCTAAATAAAACGGAAAACTGGGTTATTACGCTGCAAGAGGTTTGACAACACTCAACCATAGGGAGAGGAGTGCCTTCTACTTGATAAAACACTCAAATTGTTGAGGAAAAGGGAAAGACACTAATGCTAAAATAGTTTATGATTCAATATAAACCGAGTGAACTAGTTGGCTATATTTAATAACCAAACCAAAAATAATTTCTGAGCTGATTTCTCTAAATAAATCTGATACGAGGAAACTAATTTTTTTTTCCCAAAAATCAGAATCTAAGGAATCGATTTCTTAAAAAAAAAAAAAAAAATCAATTCTCGAGAAAGTGATTTCTTTCCAAAAATCAAAGTCATAATAATCAATTTCGTAACTAGTACAATAATTAACCTATTTTAATAAATAATTATTGAAAAAACTATAGTGATAAATAAAAAATATTAATATTAATATAAATTTGCCCACGTATCAGTTCCTATTGAAAGACAAGTTTTATATAAAAACAAATTTTGACGGGATGATCTAACCTTTTGATAAAGCTATACCTATTTATATTTATCATGTAGGGAAGTAGAGATTATCCATACAACATAACATGCATTTGACCAAAAGTTCTAATTTAGATTGTTAATAATTTCATCATCTGTTCAAGACTCGTCATCAAACAGGGAAGATCACAGAAAAAACTCAATCCTTTTATTAAATCTAAATAAGATGAAATTATGAAAAATTATAAGAGTGGAAAGAGTGATAAATATGTCTATTAAAACATATTAAACAAACATTTATTCTATTAAATGAGTAGATAAAATTAAGGTTGGCCTTATCTACACACACACACACTAATCCAGAAGACCTTTCGCTTCTTTGGAATTTTTGCAGTCAAGTTTGAAGTTGTATGACTTGGAATAGGGGTCAAACAAACTACTCAAAGACCTGGAAGAAACAGGACGGCCGGCCAACGACTCCATCGAGGACTCGGGTCTGCCGGGTTTTACACGGGGAAACATTTTGCTATTTTAATTAATGGTTTTTAAAAATTAATAATTATAAAATACATATCATATATTAAATAATTTCTATTTCTGTCAATTTCCTTGAAATTAAATAATTTTAATTACAAAATTGTCATTTTAATATTTAATTTTTAACAAATAATAGAAATGATTTTACAATTAAAATAAAAGATGAGAGTTAAAAATTAATTTTCCCCATAGATTGGTCCAGGTCACCGTCCTAATGATGAAATCCTAATTCTTTAAAAAAACAAAAATTCCTATTGTAAAATACTTAATAAACATATTTAGGTTTAAGGTTGAGAGTTTAGGATGGAGGGTTTAAGGCTACTAGTTTAGATGTTATGTATTTAGAGTGTGTAGGGCTGCCTAATAGGAGATCTTGAAAAAAATTATAAATTAAAAAAAAATAATTATAAAAAATAGAGTTATATATTAAAAGTTGTAATTATTTAAAAGTTTTAGCACAAAAAGAACTAATAGCTATGGCTTGAACTACTCTTGAGTCACTCTTAACTAATTGTATAAAGAAGTAGCTATCCCCTTTACTATGGAGAGTATTGAAAGAACAGCACAGCGATCTGCAAGAGATTTGAAGACACTCAACCATAGGGAGAGGAGTGCCTTTTACATGATAAAACGCTCAAATTGCCAAGGAAAAGGGAAAAAGACTAATGCTAAAATAGTTTATGATTCAATATAAACCGAGTGAAACTAGTTTGCTGTATTTAATAACCAAACCAAAAATAATTCTGAGCTGATTTCTCTAAATAAATCTGATATCAAGAAACTAATTTTTTTTCCCAAAAATCAGAATCTAAGAAATCGATTTCTTAAAAAAAAATTAGTTATCGGGGAAGTGATTTCTTTCCAAAAATCAAAGTCATAGTAATCAATTTCGTAACTAGCACGATAATTAACATATTTTAATAAATAATTATTTAAAAAACTATTGTGATAAATAAAAAATATTAATATTAATATAAATTTACCCTCGTGTCAATTCTTATTGAAAGACAAGTTTTATATAAAAGAGAATTTCCTAAGCGGATGGTCGAACATCTTGATGAAATTATATCTATTTATATTTACCATACAAGAAAGTAGAGATTATTAATACGGCACTACATGTATTTGACAAGAAGTTCTGATTTAGTATATTAATAATTTAATTATCTATTCAAGACTAGTTGTCAAATAGTGAAAATTACAGAAATAATTCAATCCTTTTATTAAATCTAAATAAAATGTAATTATGAAAAATTATAAGAGTGGAAATGGTGAAAAATAAGTCTATTAAAACATATTAAACAAACATTTATTCTATTGAATAAATAGATAAAATTAAGGTTGGCCCTGTCTATAGGGGTGTTCACAGTTCGGTTTTTTACGGTTTTTTTACAAAATTTATACCGTACCAATGTATTCGGTTTTTTGACATTAAAACCAAAACCACACTTTTTAATACCGGTACCAATGCCTTCGGTTTTCTTCGGTTTCGGTACGGTACGGTACGGTTCGGTTCGGTTTTTTTAGTTTTAAGTTATTTTTTTTTATCTCTAACCATTCAAGCTAAATAATATGAAATAATGAGTAAAACTTTTTCTCATTTTCACAAAGACCTTCAAGCAACATATGAATGGGTACCTTGTCTTTTATATAACTATTTCCAATATAAGCATTAAGGAAATTTAAAGGGGAAAAAAAATTAAGGAAATTTAAGCACTACATAACTGGATCAATGCATAGAATTCTGCTTCAACTAAAAGGAACCAAAGCTAGCAAAAACTTATTAGTTGCCTTTTGGACATTTCATTTATAATCAACATTCACCATTGCTATGTAATCAAGTAATACAACCTACTTTTACTAAACTCATTTCTTCCAAATTCGCTTTTCCTAAACTCATATTCTGTCAAACAAGTCGTTAGTACCTTGTCTTTTATATAACTATTTCCAATATAAGCATTAAGGAAATTTAAAGGGAAAAAAAATTAAGGAAATTTAAGCACTACATAACTGGATCAATGCATAGAATTCTGCTTCAACTAAAAGGAACCAAAGCTAGCAAAAACTTATTAGTTGCCTTTTGGACATTTCATTTATAATCAACATTCACCATTGCTATGTAATCAAGTAATACAACCTACTTTTACTAAACTCATTTCTTCCAAATTCGCTTTTCCTAAACCCATATTCTGTCAAACAAGTCGTTAGAGACTAAAGGAAAAGTTGGAAAACTTTAAAACTACTAGTATTCACAATCTTTAATCAAAAATTAGAAGTCTCTAGTTTCTTCATATAATCATATTTTATGAATTTCAAACTAGTTAAAAAATAAAAGAAAAGGTTTGAAAACCTTAAAACTACCCAGTATTCACAATTTCTAATCCAAAATGAGATGTTTGTAACTCCTTCATAAGATCATGCTTTACATATATAAAAAATGAAATACTTTGTTTATTGTACCAAGTAAGAGAATGCCAAAACTCCCACAACATACTAAATATCATATCATCAAATTGAGTTATGATCTTACTATGTGAAGACCACACTATTGGAGTCGAAGCCTATTCCATAACATGGACCAAAACAAAACAAAATCTAGGGTTAAGGTTAGATATATTTTTTCTTTTTACACTTTAATCCCCATATTTATACCTCTTTTTTACATGAGTCTTTGTCTTTTTAATTTTTTTAATTTATTATTAAATTGATCTTAATTTTTAGAAATTTAAATATTTTGTATAAAATATAAATAATTTAATAAATTATTATATATATTATTCGGTTCGGTACGGTTTTTTATCGGTTTTTAATTTCTAAAACCTAAACCATACTAAAATATTCGGTACGGTATTACCTAATACCAAAACCTATAATATTTATAAAAAAAACCTAACTTTCGATACGGTACGGTACAGTCCGGTTCGATTTTTTAAAATCATGAACACCCCTACCTGTCTACACGCACTAATCCAAAAGGCCTGTCGCTTTCTTGGAATTTTGCAGTCACGTTTGGGGTTGTATGACCTGAAACACGGGCCAAACATATTTTTTCCAAAGACCTGGAAGAAAGAGGACCGCCGACCAACGGCTCCATCGAGGACTTGGGTCCGCCGGGTTTTACACGGGGAAACATTTTGCTATTTTAATTAATGGTCTTTTAAAATTAACAATTATAAAATATATTTCATATATTAAACAATTTCTATTTCTGTCGATTTCCTTGAAATTAAATAATTTTAATTACAAAATCATCATTTTAATATTTAATTTTTAACAAATAATAGTAATAATTTTACAATTAAAATAAAAGATGAGAGTTAAAAATTAATTTTTCCCCATAAATTGGTCCAAGTCACAGCCCTTTATTTTCAACGGATACAAATGTGAAACCTGAGAAGGCAGACGGCCAGTCCACGTTATCAATTAAGGCTGATTGATGCCACCACCCACTTCCTTCCCAAAGAGAATAACATGCAATAGATACGCGGTGGATACGGATCCTCCGCCCTTTAAAAAAATTGAAAAAGAAAAAAGGAAATTGAGGGCACGTTTAATTTCAGAAAATATTTTTTATTTTTATTTCTTTCTTTTATTTTTATATTTTTTATTTAATAATTTTAATTTTACATTAGTTCATAATTTATTTTTTTTCATATTACTCTCCAATATTCTAATTTTTTCATACAAACATCTATCTCAAAAATAACATACAAAAATATATCTCAAAACTATAAGCCAAAATAATAATCTCTTTGATATTATAGTTTTTGAGATTTCACTTGTGTTAAAATAAAATATGTCAAAGTATAAAAAAATTAATTTTTTAAATTTATCTTTCAACTACCCAGTACTTGACTCCTAACCAAACAGCCCTTTCTCTAGAGACATGTCTCAAATTTTCTCCCCAAGACATATTTCAATATAATTTTATTTATTAAGAAAGCGGCTGCATCATCGACCAATCAATAAAAGCAAATTATTATTATTATTATTATTATTATTATTATTATTATTGATGACATGTTCTCATGGCGACTGCTCACAGTACTTCGTGATAGCCAATATACAGAAAAAATAAGAAAAATTTGTTTATTATTAAGACATCTTTACCAAATTAATCACTTTTACATGGTTTTTAAAAAATAAAAATATAGTTTTAAAAAAAAGAATTTTCCATATTTAGTCTCAAATCCTCTAGTTGTCTATCGGTACATGTAACAACCCAATTTTTAACTTTATTGGGTTCAAGGACTTATGTGAGAAAATTGAAACTTTCGAGGGGTGAATCAAAATTTTCACAGAGACCTTGCTATGAGAGACACAAAGTCCAGGGACCAAGCTTGCAATTTTCAGAAAATTTGTCAGGAACAGTGGCCAAATACTGTTCCTCATCGATTCGGCCACGTTTTGTGATGATTCTAGCCGGCTTTTGGCATGTTATTGCGTGTATTTGAAGGGTCAATCAAACCCCTCATTCAATCGGGAGTTTTGAGAGAGGGAGAGGAGGAATTTTGGAGGTTTTAGGCCGACGGGGGGGTGCGGGCGGCCGATGGCTTTCGGAGCTTTTGGGGAGCTTTTTGACCAACTTTTTCACCGATTGAAAAGTTCATGAGGCTCACTGGAGGGTGTCCTACAAGTTTCGTATCTTGATCGGCGAGGCGAGGCTATTTTCTTTCCATTTTTTTCTGGCTTTTTGGTTCCAGGTCTGTTCAGACCCAGACGGCTATTTCGGGTTGTTCTTCCAGGCGACAAGGACAAACTCGGATGAGGATCCGGGTTTGGGCAGGTTGGGTCCGACCCGAGCCAAAGGGGTTTGGTTGGACTGGGCTAGTTTGGGCCCAGTCCCAAGTGGGCTTGGTCCATGGGCCAGCCCACACAAAAAATAAAAGAGAAGAAAAAGAAAAAAAATGAGGGTTTGACTGAACTGGCCAGTTTAGTGGTCAATTGAGCTTGGATTTGGGAAGATGGACCGGTTCTGGGTTCAAAGGGATGAGGGCTATCAAACCAAGTGGGTTCAGGAAATTTTGGGTGGCTGGTTCGAGGTGAACCGGCCAATTTAGTGTGTTGTCCTTTGGGTGACCGGTTCACTGGTTTTTAGGCCGGTTCTTGGGGAGTTTGGACCGGTTTCTGGTCCAACATGATGAAACCTAGCCAACCATGAAGTTTGGTGATTTTTGGGTGATCGGTTCAAGGTGAACCGGCCTCGGTTTGTGTGCTAGTACTTAAGATTAAGGTTTTTGGCCCGGTTTAGGGCCGGTTCAAAGCCTTCTTGGTAGGGTTAGACTGGTTCCTAAAATTTTTGAGCCTTCTGAATCCTATTTTGAGGGTTTCGTGGCCATTCGAGTTGAGTTTGAGATAGTTTTAAATCGAGTTAGGCGGTTCAAAGGTTTTGGAGACCGGTTCACTATAACTGAGGATTTTGGAGGTTAGTTTAATAGTGTTGTGGACTGTTGAGCTGGATGGTTGTACGTTAGTGAGTCGAGTAGGTTCTGGTGATAGGTCATGTTTCCTCGAGATGCGTGCCAAGGTGCCGATTTAGGATTTGAGTCTGATTTGAGGCTACCGAGCCTATTTCTTGTGCCGATTTTGTCGTTGGTGATGGTTTTGTGTGATTTTGGTTATAGATACACCGGTGGAGGTGCATCCGGGTCAGCAAGTTGAGTAAGGGAGATTGGAAATTTCTTTTTGTTCAACCCTTGTAATGTGAGTGATGATACCCTCTCTGTGCTTGTGTTTTCATACTGTGATTTTCTGACATGATGATTATGTGGTTTGAAAACTGTGTTTTGATTATATGTTACTCGGGATATGTGTTCTGTGTTTTATGAACTGTCAGTGAGTTATGTTAGTATATGATGCTAGTTTTTGAGACATAAACTGTATATGCATATGTATACTTATTTTTGACTGTATGTGAGGATGGTACCGTGTGGTGTGCTGTGATTTGGGGACGGTAGGAACTCGATTAGAGTGCAGTAATCTGTAGCATCCAGTGGTGAGTCGATCTAAGTCCATGAGGGGACGGTAGAGACTCAACTGGAGTACGGTAATCCATAGCGTCTAGTGTTGGGTAGGCCTGAGTCCAGTGATGTGATTTGATATTTGGTTGATGGTATTCTTGAGTGCATGTTGTTATGTTTTACTGATCACTGTATGCGTATGATTTTGGACTTGTGGCATAATGTATATCCTGACATGCATAAATTAAATATCATCTGTACTTACTAAGTTTCGCAACTCATAGTTTTAAACTTTCTAGATTTTGGTTGCTGTCATCGTCTCGAGTAGCGTGCTAGTTTTCAAAGCGACTGTCAGAGGATTTGATAGATGTACAGGCACTGTTTTTGTATCTGTTCTTTTTGTATTTTAGAGTAAATTCCTTATACTCTCAGACAAGATCTCAAGTGGTTTAGTTGTTGTATTGTTTACTTAGTATATATTTTGTACCTTCAGAATTTAACTAGTGTGGTAAAGCTTACTAGGGTTGGTGAACCCTAGTGTCGGTCACAAGCCTGGGGTTCGGGGCATGACAGTATAATATAAAAATATTTGAAACATTTAAAAATGAAATCAACATCCTAAATTTATTTGTAGCTAACGAAGGATTTTAAAACATAAGACTCCTCTTTAAGAGAACTTGATTTAAGGTGTTCAAGAAATCCAAATAAGACACATTAAATTGATTAATTTGTGATTTAGTTTAATTTAATTTAATTAGCAAAAAGATATTTAATGTGAAAAAACTGTCCACCGTATAAAAGCCTCAGTTGGGCAGCTCTCTGTCCTCCGAAGTCTTTGCTCTAAAATTCCAATGGAGATTCACATTCAAACTCCCCTCTCACTCATCCTCCTCATCCCTTTCTTCTCCTTCACCTTCCTTTCATTATCATCCAAGCATGCCACCAAGTAGACAGAGACGCATTGCTGGATTTCAAACGCTCAATCACTTTCGACCCTATACATCTCTTAAAAACGTGGACAAACTCCACCAATTGCTGCGCTACCTGGGATGGCGTCGCCTGCGACCCCTCCTCTGGCCGAGTCGTCAATGTCTCCCTACCAGCTCTCTCTGACAAGGTTCACTTCATGAACGGAACTCTCTCTCCTTCTCTCGGCAACCTCTCTTTCCTCCAGCTTCTAGACATCAGCCATCTCAAGCAACTCTCCGGCCCAATCCCTCCTGAGCTCGGAAAACTTTCACGCCTCTCTTACCTTTACCTCTGTAACAACGGTCTCTCTGGTGAGATTCCGGCGTCTCTCCGGCGACTCACCCGGTTGAAGGAACTTCATTTGCATTTGAACTTTTTATCTGGCTCTGTTCCTTCGACTCTGTTCCATTCTATGCCTCTGCTTTATGACCTGGGTCTTTCGTATAATAATCTTTCTGGCGTGATTCCTTCTTCGATTGGAAAATTGATTTCTCTAACCAGTCTTGACCTACGATCAAACAGGTTCTATTTATGTTAGATATTGTGCTTTTTCCGCCCCATAATGCACTGAAAATATGATTTTTTTTAACTTAAATTTAGCTTTTTCTTTCTCCAGTTTTTCCAAATTCAATGAATATTATATTTTCTCAGCTTAATATATTTTTAAGTCTTTACCATATCTAATCCAATTTTTGATGTGAAAATTAGATTTTTGTACTCATTCTAATTTTTGGAATCAGAGGACCGCACGGGTAGCAGTTTCCATACCTTCTGCGGAAAAATTTTCAAAAAGCAAGTTTCGGAATTATCATAAATTATTTTAACTTAGAAATGAAAGGGGTATTAATATGAAAACAAAAGAGTGACGAAGATTTTAATTATATTTTGTTTTTGGAAACACAATAAGAAAAGCTCGAGTAATTAAATTATATCTAAATTTTGACATGTATTACAATTTCCACGAAAACAGGTTCTCGGGTAATATTCCAAGGAGCATTGGCAAGCTCAAGAACCTCCGATTCCTTTATTTTTCTGAAAATCAATTTGGTGGAAGCATCCCTTCGTCCATATTCGGTCTTGCTTCGCTGGAAGATCTTGATTTAAGAAATAACAACCTCACCGGAAAATTACCATCGTCCATCGGAAAGCTCACCAATATCCGGACGCTATTTTTTGATAACAACATGCTCACTGGAGAGCTCCCTACGACCATCGGAGATCTCGCCAATCTTCAGGGTTTATGCCTGTCGGGGAACCAATTCTCCGGTGAAATTCCAATTCGGCTTGCCAAGTTGCACGATTTAGAATACTTGGACCTGTCAAGCAATGAATTGACTGGGAAATTGCCTCCGTGGATCGGAAACATGACAAGACTTGACTATCTAAACCTCTCCTACAACTGCTTTCATTCGTCAATCCCACATGAATTCAAGAACTTGTCAGGGCTAGGTGTCCTTGATCTCCATTCAAATGAGCTCTCGGGACCTATAAACACGATTTTTGACAAAAAAATTAACGACTTTGGGCGGAATTTTGAAACCATCGACCTCTCCGACAATAAATTTTCTGGTCCCATAGATGAAAATATCGGTGAGAAACCAGCCATGGCCTATATTATATCTTTGATTTTGTCGAACAACCCGTTGGGAGGAATGATACCGAGGTCACTTGGGAACTTAAGTTACTTGCAGGTAAGCGTTACTTTTGTGTAATAATTCTATGTTCGTATCAAAGTATTCTAAAAATTTTATTAAAATTATAAACAATTGCAGGATTTAAAAATGGCGGGGTGTGGACTTTCCGGCCTGTTCGAACGTTGATTACCAGAGAGTTTGATTGTAAGTTAAATTTTATAATTATGTTTTGCAGTCATAATTTTTAAGGTACAGTAACTCTAAAAAAAATTTTTAGATGGTGATGTTTCTGACTTATGTATATTTCTACAATTATTTCAACGGTGTTGACTTGGGATGGCCATGTTATGCCTCTAAGGTTGGCCATGTTTGTAGAAGCGATCTCTAAGGTTGAGAGCTTAGGATGGAGGGTTTAAGGCTACAAGTTTAGTTTTTATGTATTTAGAGTTTGTAGGGCTGCGAAATAAGAGATCTTGAAAAAAATTGCAAAATAAAAAAAAAATTCAAAAATAAAGATACATATTAAAAGTTATACATAAAAGGGCCATGTCTCATATCCTACTCAGAAGTCGCTGGTACTCCCTCGCTCAGAGTGCACTAGTACCTTATACGATTGCAATCTGGAAAAGGATGGAAAGGGGTGAGTATGAACCCAATAAATGATAATACTATTCTACCATGCGAGGATATGCAGAAAGGCAAAGTAAACACATATTTTGCCTCGATTAACAAACATAATTTATCAAAACACCAATTCGAACAGCATGGAACATATCACGGATCTCATCTCATGACAGTCATGGCACATCGGAGGTACCAGAATCATAGAACCACGTATCACAGATCACATCTTATATCAAGATCCCATATCAGAACTCATATCAGAATCATAGAAGGCACGTAGTGTCGGAACACCACCATGTTCATCAGAGTCAGAAATCAGAGTACTATCGACATTCAGGTTTAAAAAACATAATTAATTACATATATATATATATATATCTAATAGAGGCATTTCATACAATACTAAATGTTTCACAAAGTTCAGCACAAATACCACAATACAAGTCCTGAGCTAATTTTTAAAAATCATGAATCAAATTTTTATTAGATAAGGAACAACCAGATTTTAGTTGCATACACAGAGAATAGCAATATCACTCACCGTACTCGCTAAAACTAGAATCCTGAAGCTCTGAGTGACAGTTCAAGGGCCGAGGCACATTTCCCAAGGTTTATTTGTAATTAACACAAATATAAAATCAGAACCACAGTCAAAACCCTCACCCAAGGATACTCACCCACGGAACGACCCCACTCATGCATCTTAGACTACATCCTCATCCTCGCAACCCAAGACTAGCCATCGCCTAATTCCACTTTAGGTAAAAACCTCGAACCTTAGGTGAACTAGCTTCCAAATTCCCATGAGTCGACTTGAATTGGCCTCCATTTCGCATAAACCAGCCTAACCAAACCTTCAATACCCATGAACTAGCCTCCTAAATACTGGACCGATTGGGATTCCCATAAAACCAAACTGAACCAGCCACAATGCTTTTAAAACCAAGCTGAACCATCCATGATACCCATGGAACCGAACTTAATCGGGCTTGAATCACTTGAATTTGGACTGAACTGGCTGAAAATCCTATGATTTTGGATTGAACTAGCCTTTACAATTACAGAACTAGAAATAATTCAAATTCTTGACTAAAATTTTAGCTTAAATCGACCCCTTAAAGCACTGAACTGGCCATTACACCTTAAAAATCGGCCGGTTCAACCACTGTTCTCACAAAATCTTCAACAGGCCGGTGGTTCCCCAGAGCCCCATCCGGCTTAGCTTAATTTACTTAGCCCTCAGATGCCAGAACCAATTTAATTTTTCTAAAAGGAATCAAAAACCCTGGGAACTGGCCAGACACCCTAAAATAGACCTAGAACGCGTCCCGAGGTGTCTTCCTAGCATCAGAAACCCGAGTCCCCAACTCGGGTGCTGTAATAGAAAACTCGACACATAACTAAGCTAAAATTAACCTAATTCAAGTTCATCTAATTCGATTGAAGGCTGGAGATTGCAAAACTGATCCCGACGATGAAGTTCCCCAGCTGAATTGAAAGAAAATGGCTCGAATCTACCAAAATTTTGCCAATCAATTCTTTCGGTTCCTGCCAGCCTTCCGACGACACCCAAGTCTATTTCTCTCAACTTTTCACACCTCACACCAAATTGTTCGCGAAGTTTGGTCCCATAGATATCGAAGGCAACATTTACATGCAAGAAGCTAGCTAGTGTGTATTATTTGGGCCAAAATTCGGTGCTCGAAGTGCTCAATTGGTGATCGATCGAACTCTTCCCCTGTCACAATCTGACCCCCTCAATTCAATTCTTCTCCATTTTGGTCCTTCGGTTCTTTAATTTAGGTCCTTATGTTCCAGTGCCTTTCCACCTCAAACCTCCCTTTTATATTTCCTTCAATTTCGCTATTGAATTTTCCAAATTTGGCCCCAATCTCCTCGGATTCCTCAGTTAACCCCCCTGTCTCTGAATTTATTCATCTGCACCCCTTATAACTCCTAATTAAGCCCCGTTTACCCAGATTCTCACAATTTCGCCCCACCTAACGTACTACTTAATCCCTTAGTTTATTTAGTTGGGTCGTTGCAAATAGCTATGGCTTGGACTACTCTTGAATCACTTTTAACTAATTGTATAAAGAAGTGGCTATCTCCTTTACAATGGAAAGCATTGAAAGAGGAACACAACTAGAGGGAGTGATTTGTAAGAGGTTTGAAGACGCTCGACCATAGGGAGAAGAGTGTCTTCTACTTGATAAAACACTCAAAATGCCAAGGACAAGAGAAAGAGACTAATACTAAAGTAGTTTTATGGTTCAATATGAACGTGGAGAATTTGTTGGCTGTATTCAACAACTAAACCAAAAAATATTCCTTCATGAAGGAGTTGATTTTTCTAAAAAAAATCTAAACTTGGGAAACTGATTTTTTCCCCCAAAAATTAGAGTCCTAGTAATTAATTTTACAACAAGCACAATAATTAACCCATTTTAATAAATAATTATTTAAAAATCTATTTTGATAAATAAAAAATATAAATATAAAATTTCCCACATATCAATTCCTATTGAAAGACAAGTTACATATAAAAAAATAATTTATAAGGGATGGCCTAACCTCTTGATGAAATTATATCTATTTGTATTTATTGTGCAAGAAGTAGAGATTATCAATAGGACATGACATGTATTTGACAAGAAGTTCTAATTTAGCATATTAATAATTTCATAATCTTTTCAAGACTAGTCATCAAACAGAGAAAATCAGCGAAACAACTCAATCCTTTTATTATATCTAAATAATATGAAATTATGAAAAATTATAAGAGTGGAAAGAGTGAAAATATGCAATGTCAAGTCGCTCAAACTATCGAGAGAGACAGGTAAACTCTTTCTCATATTATGATATGGTCATCCCCAGTCACTGTACAAGTCACTCAAACTCACCTGCCAACTCCACCCTTCTGCTATTAGGTAAGAATCTTTTCAAAAACTCAGTGTGGAACTTGTCCTAGGTCATCGAAAAGGATCCTATCGATTTAAGAGTTAGCTGATGATCATACCAAGCTTGAGCTACCCCAAAGAGTCTGAAAGCTGCTAGTTGCACTCGTTGGGTATCAAAACATTGAAGGATCACAAATATCTTTACTAATGTGTCCAAAAATTCATACAGGTCCTCTTTTGCATTAGAACTAAAAAAAGTAGGAGACTCCATTTGTAAAAAGTCACGAAAATATCTATCAAACTCGGACCTGCACTGATTCGGTCCTATCACACTAGAATTGGGGTAGTATTCGTTGAGATGCTAACTGGAGCTAGCAATCTACTTGAACTGGCAATATTCCCCATAAACTCGGTCATAATACGCTGAAGTCCTTGAATACCTATCAGAATACCAGTCAATACATCAGGACCCGCAGAAGAAGTAATAGTCCCTTCCCCTCCCGTCGGTGGAGGGTTTAACCAACTCGAGGGATCCCCTGACACTCCCGAGTCTACCGTATCGTGAGGGGGCGTAGGCGTATCGCATGGAAGGTCCATCTATGAAACAGAATGACAATTTAGTTCAGTATCAAAATAAATGATATTCATGAATTGACACAGAACGCTCCCTAGGAGGTCTTCGACAGTCTATTTATTATGAACATAGAGCCCTCACTATCATAATAAAAACATTGTTGAAGAGCCTAGCTCCATGTACCCTCAGATTTAACCTAAGCTCTAATACCACCACTGTCACACCCCAACCCGGCACATGACCGGCACTAAGGCTGACACCCTAGCCCTAGTAAGCCTCAGACACATATGACTTGTACAGAAGCGACATATCTCGTATTACATATTCAACTTTTAGTTAGATTGTTAAAAATAGATTTATTACAGAACTAGGCCAAACCTTAACAGAGTAGTACATGGAGCTACTAAAACACAAAGGAAAGATATGCAAGATATTCGTGCCTCGCTATCAGCGCGGAAGACTAGAACCGGCTCATTGGAGTACTCGACACTTGATCGGAACTACAATTTGGAGAGAGGGAAAAAAGGGTGAGTATAAATCCAATGAATGACAAAGCTATTCTACTATGCAAGGATATGCAAGGGACACAGTACATAGAATATGCCTTGATTAATAATATAATCAATCAGAGCATAGTATCGAACATAGCACATGTCCAAGTATGGGATACATCACAGATCTCATTTCACAGTAGCCATGGCACATCAAAGGCATCAGAATCACAAAGTCACATATCACGACTCACATCTTATACAGAAAACCAATAGTAGAACTCATATCAAAATCATAGAAGGCACATAGTACTGAAACACCACCGTGTTCGTGAGAGTCCGAAATCAAAGTACTCTCGACATACGGGTTCAGAGATCACACATAAACATATATATATCTGACAAAGGCTCTTCATGAAATACTAAACATTTCACAAAGTCCAACACATATACCACCAATACATGTCCCGAGATGAATTTTTGAGATTAGAAATTAAAGCTTTATCAAATAAAGAATTAACAAGATTTTAAAAACACACACGTAGAGAATAGCAATGTCACTCACAGTATTTGTCGATGCTAAAAATCTGAAGCCTAGAGTAATGACACATTAGTCGAAATGCAGCTCCTCAAGTGTATCTGTAATTGTCACAATTTATAAAATCAAAATCACTATCGGAATCCCCCCTCACCTAATTCCATATTGGTTAAAAACCCCGAACCTAAGGTGGATTGGCCTAAACTGACTTCTATTTCGGGTAACTGGCCTAATTGGCCTCTAATACTCATGAATTGGCCCTTAGGACACTGAACCAGACTAAGTTCCTATAAAACTAGACTAAACGGGTCAAGACTTTCTTAATGCAAGCTAAATTAGTCACAATGCCCATGGAACCGGCTAAACCAACCTCGAATCAAACGGACCTGGGTTGAACCAGTCAAAATCCCCTAGAAATCTAGTCAAATCGGTCAGATTTCTTATAATACTAAATTGAACCGGCCATGTTTCTCATGAACCGGGGCTGAATCGACACCAATTTCAATGAATTTTGGGGTGAACTGAGGTTAAATCTACCTAAATTGGACTGAACCAGCCCCATCTACATAAAACCAGGCTGAACCAGCCATTTCCCCCAAAGAATCAAGGCAAACCAGCCTTCCCAGCTTTTGAACCGGGTTTAAAAGTCCTAAAATAGGCCAGTTTAGCCAATAATCCCTATAATTTTGGGTGAATCGGAGTGGTTCACCACCTAATTTAGTCTAGGTCTCTCCCTTAACTTCCCTTAGACTGGGAACCGGTCCTATCTTCTGAATTTGGGTTAGACTGAGCCTTGAACCAACCCTCTAAAGTGCTGAACTGGCCCCTATATCACTGAACCGGTCAGTTCAGCCACTGTTTTGCTAATTTCCCAGCGAACCGTTGACCCCCTAGCCCCAACTCTAGGTTAACCTTATTGTGCCTAGTGTGCTGGTTTAGGAATTGGTCCAAGGGTCCTTAATTGAACTGGTTTGACCTTCGAACCAATCGGTTTTAGCCTAATTGGGCTGAGTCGACTGGCTAGCTCAGGACAGACCCAGCTGGCAACCGGGTCTATCTTCCTTAGCCGGAAGGGTAACAGACTCAGTTTCCTGGGCAGGACCTAGCACCCCTCCAAACTAAAATTGCTCAATTTACCTGCTTACTTGCCTCAATTGGATGCTGGGAATGGCAAATTCTGTGGCGGCAAGGAGATCTGCAAACCAAATCGATGAGCATTTGATCAATTTTCCAAGATTTCTCACGAATTTGGTGCGGCCCTCCTTGTACGGTTTTTGGAAGAACTTGATGTGAATTTCTCTCAATTTTTCCCTCTCTTTCTAAAATTAATCGGTGATTCCTTTTTATAGTCGTCAAAGGCCTCGTGAGTATCGTTGAGGCTAGGTGTTATACAAATTTTGGACTGGAATCGATGATTCTAGTGTGTGGGTTAGTGAACGACCCACTTCAATTTTTTTTTTTTTTTTTTTTTTTTTTTACAGTCATTACACTATCTCCTTTACTGTAGAAAGCATTGAAAGAAGAATACAACTAGAGGGAGTGATTTGCAAGAGGTTTGAAGACACTCGACCATAGGGAGAGGAGTGCCTTCTACTTGATAAAACACTCAAAATGCCAAGAAAAGGGAAAGAGACTAATACTAAAGTAGTTTATGGTTCAATATGAACCGGGAGAATTGGTTGGCTGTATTCAACAACTAAACCCAAAAAATTCCATCACGAAGGAGTTGATTTTTCTAAAAAAATCTGAACCTAGGAAACTGATTATTTCCCAAAAAATCAGAGTCACAGTAATCAATTTTACAACAAGCACAGTAATTAATCCATTTTAATAAATAATTATTTAAAAATCTATTTTGATAAATAAAAAATATTAATATAAATTTGCTCACATATCAGTTCCTATTGAAACACAAGTTATATATAAAAACTAAATTTTACAAGGAATGGCCTAACCTCTTGATGAAATTATATCTATTTGTATTTATCGTCCAGAAAAGTAGAGATTATCAATAGGATATGACATGTATTTGACAAGAAGTTCAAATTTAGTATATTAATAATTTTATTATCTGTTCAAGACTAGTCATCAAATAAAAAAAAATCACCGAAACAACTCAATTCTTTTATTAAATCTAAATAATATGAAATTATGAAAATTATAAGGGTGTTCAAGACTAGTCATCAAATAAAGAAAATCACCAAAATAACTCAATTTTTTTATTAAATTTAAATAATATGAAATTATGAAAAATTATAAAGGTCGAAATAGTGAAAAATATGTCTATTAAAATATATTAAACTAACATTTACACTATTAAATAAATAGATAAAATTAAGACTGCCCCTATCTACACGCCCACCAATCCAGAAGACCTTTCGCTTTCGTGGAATTTTTGCAGTCAAGTTTGAAGTTGTATGACTTGGAATATGGGTTTCCAAAGACCTGGAAGAAATAGGACCAGCAGCTAACGCCTCCATCGAGGACTTGGGTCTGTCGGGTTTTACACGGGGAAACGTTTTGCTATTTTGATTAATGGTTTTTAAAATTAGTAATTATAAAATATATTTCATATAAATAATTTCTATTTCTGTCGATTTCCTTGAAATTAAATAATTTTAATTACGAATGATTATTTTAATATTTAATTTCTAACAAATAATAGAAATTATTTTACAATTAAAATAAAAGATGAGAGTTGAAAAGAATATTTTGCATTTTGCACTCTTAAAATAGGAGATTTTGGCTCTTTATATTAAAAAATTTTAAATTTGGGACTTTACACCCTAAAAATATGGGTATTTAGGACTTTACATCCAAAATTTTAAATTTGACTCCAAAACTTTCCAAAATTACAAAAATTACACTTTATCTTTGATTGTTCATTAAAAATAAGAATAAATTTAGAATTCATATAAATGAAGAGTAAAAATATCATAAAAAATTTGAATCCTTCATTTGTTTTATTATTTTTACTCAATTTAATAAATTTTCACTCAATTTATACACATATTAGTGACATGTCAAAGATTAAAAACCTGAAAGGGCAGGTGGCCAATCCGCGTTATCAATTAAGGCTGATTGATGCCACCACCCACTTCCTTCCCAAAGAAGATAAGATGCAATAGATACGCGTTGGATACGGATCCTCCGCCCTTTAAAAAAATTGAAAAAAAAAAAAAGAAATTAAGGGCACGTTTAATTTCAGAAAATATTTTTTATTTTATTTCTTATTTTATTTTTTATATTTTTTATTTAATAACTTTAATTTTACATTAGTTTTATAGTTTATTCTTTTCTTCATATTACTTTCCAATATTCTAATTTTTTCATATCAACATTTATCTCAAAAATAATATAAAAAATATATCTCAAAACTATATGCCAAAATAATAATGTCTTTGATATTATTGTTTTTGAGGTTTCAGCTGTGTTAAAATAAAATATGTCAAAACATAGAAAATTAACCTTTTTAATTTATCTTTCAACTGTCCAGTGCTAAACTCCTAACCAAACAGCCTAAAATCTTTGGAGACATGTCTCAAATTTTCTCTCCAAGACAAATTACAATATAATTTTATTTATTAAGAAATTGGTTGCTTCAACGGCCAATCAATAAGCAAATTATTATTATTATTATTGGCATGGTTCCACAGCGACTAGCCCACGGTACTTCATGATAGCGAATATACAAAATAAATAAGAAAAATTTGTTTATTGCTAAGACATCTTTACCAAATTAATCACTATTGCTAAAAATATATTTTTAGAAAAAAATAATTTTAGATATTTGGTCTCAAATCCTCTAGTGCACTTTCTGTATAATATAAAAATATTTGAAACATTTATAAATGAAATCAACATCCTAAATTTATTTGTAGCTAACAGAGGATTTTAAAACATAAGATAAGACTCCTCCTTAACAGAACTTGATTTAAGGCCTTCAAGAAATCGAAATAAAATATATTAAACTGATTAATTTGTGATTTAGTTTAATTTAATTTGGTTAGCAAAAAGATATTTAATTTACTTTAATTTATAATATGATCATTAAATAAATTATATAATTTGAATTGAATTGCATAATTTATATATATACAAAAGTAAAAATTATATATACATATATATTATTTCACTCTACTTTTTTCTTTTTTATTAATATTTATATATTTTATATAACTAGTTATTTTTCTTCTTTGAAAATGATTTTACTAGTATAAAATCAAGTTCTGTTATTTTGTATAAATATAATTACTGTATAATACATAATTATTATGATTAATTGATAAATAATAAATTTATTAAATTAAATAAATTGAAAAAAATTATGAATATTGAGTTTTGGGGAATAACTCTATTAAAGTTTTTGTAAAAATAATAAATTTTATTTTTTCAATTTACAAATTGTAATTTAAAATTAAATCAAAGCATAAATCATAATTTATTTTATTTTAAAAAATTAGTAATTATAAAATATAATTTAATTTATAATTAAACTACAAACCGAAACCAAACCCCACCCCAAAACACGCCAACCACAGTTGCCATCTTATCTTATCCTGCGGTGGAGCCAGTTGAAAAATTCTTAAACATGCCACGCGACTATGACAAAAATTAATGAAAAATAAATAAATAAATAAACTGCCCACCGTATAAAAGCCTCAGTTGGGCAGCTCTCTGTCCTCTCAAATCTCTGCTCTAAAATTCAAATGGAGATTCACATTCAAACTCCCCTCTCACTCATCCTCCTCCTTCCTTTCTTCTTCTTCACCTTCCTTCCATTATCATCCCAAGCATGCCACCAAGTAGACAGAGACGCATTGCTGGATTTCAAACATTTAATCAATTTCAACCCTATTCATCTCTTACAAACGTGGACACCCTCCACCAATTGCTGCGCTACCTGGGATGGCGTCGCCTGCGACCCCTCCTCTGGCAGAGTCGTCAATGTCTCCCTACCAGCTCTCTCTGACAAGGTTCACTTCATGAACGGAACTCTCTCTCCTTCTCTCGGCAACCTCTCTTTCCTCCAGCTTCTAGACATCAGCCATCTCAAGCAACTCTCCGGCCCAATCCCTGCTGAGCTCGGAAAACTTTCACGCCTCTCTTACCTTTACCCTTGTAACAACGGTCTCTCTGGTGAGATTCCGGCGTCTCTCAGGCGACTCGCCCGGCTGAAGGATACTTCATTTGATTTGGAATCTTTTATCTGGCTCTATTCCTTCGACTCTGTTCGATTCTATGCCTCTGCTTTATGATCTGGATCTTTCGGATAATAATCTTTCTGGCGTGATTCCTTCTTCGATTGGAAAATTGATTTCTCTAACCAGTCTCAACCTACAATCAAACAGGTTCTATTTATGTTAGATATTGTGCTTTTTCCGCCCCATAATGCACTGAAAATATGATTTTTTTACGTAAATTTAGCTTTTTCTTTCTCCAGTTTTTCCAAATTCAATGAATATTATATTTTCTCAGCTTAATATATTTTTAAGTCTTTACCATATCTAATCCAATTTTTGATGTGAAAAATAGATTTTGTACTTATTCTAATTTTTGGAATCAGAGGACCGCACGGATAGCAGTTTCCATACCTTCTGCGGAAAAATTTTCAAAAAGCAAGTTTCGGAATTATCATAAATTATTTTAACTTAGAAATGAAAGGGGTATTAATATGAAAACAAAAGAGTGACGAAGATTTTAATTATATTTTGTTTTTGGAAACACAATAAGAAAAGCTCAAGTAATTAAATTATATCTAAATTTTGACATGTATTACAATTTCCACGAAAACAGGTTCTCGGGTAATATTCCAAGGAGCATTGGCAAGCTCAAGAACCTCCGATTCCTTTATTTTTCTGAAAATCAATTTGGTGGAAGCATCCCTTCGTCCATATTCGGTCTTGCTTCGCTGGAAGATCTTGATTTAAGAAATAACAACCTCACCGGAAAATTACCATCGTCCATCGGAAAGCTCACCAATATCCGGACGCTATTTTTTGATAACAACATGCTCACTGGAGAGCTCCCTACGACCATCGGAGATCTCACCAATCTTCAGGGTTTATACCTGTCGGGGAACCAATTCTCCGGTGAAATTCCAATTCAGCTTGCCAAGTTGGGCGATTTAGAATACTTGGACCTGTCAAGCAATGAATTGACAGGGAAATTGCCTCCGTGGATCGGAAACGTGACAAGCCTCTCCGATCTAAACCTCTCCTACAACGGCTTTCATTCGTCAATCCCACATGAATTCAAGAACTTGTCAAGGCTGAATGTCCTTGATCTCCATTCAAATGAGCTCTCAGGACCAATAAACACGATTTTTGACAAAAAAATTGACGACTTATTTGGGAATTTTCTAACCATCGACCTCTCCAACAATAAATTTTCGGGTCCCATAGATGAAAATATCGGTGAGAAACCAGCCATGGCCCCTATTACATCTTTGATTTTATCGAACAACCCGTTAGGAGGAATGATACCGAGGTCACTTGGGAACTTAAGTAGGTTGCAGGTAAGCGTTCCTTTTGTGTAATAATTCTATGTTCGTATCAAAGTATTCTAAAAATTTTATTAAAATTATAAACAATTGCAGGTTTTAAAAATGGCGGGGAGTGGACTTTCCGGCCTGTTCGAACGTTGATTACCAGAGAGTTTGATTGTAAGTTAAATTTTATAATTATGTTTTGCAGTCACAATTTTTAAGTTACAGTAACTCTAAAAAAATTTTTTAGATGGTGATGTTTCTGACTTATGTATATTTCTACAATTATTTCAATGGTGTTGACTTGGGATGGCCATGTTATGCCTCTGTTAGCCCTTGTTTTTGAGCCAAGTTGCTCCGGCAATTAGATTAAAATTTTTCTTTAAATTAGAATTAAAGTTTTAGTAGAATTAAAATATTTTCTCTTTATATCTTTATTTAATCTTCATATTAATTATTTAGATCAAAATATTATTAAAACCTTAAAAATTTGTCACTCCTATCAACACTGCGCAAAAATTCCAGTTACTAGTTTCCTTGAAAAACTTCAATTAAATTTATTAAAAAATTTAATAAATTTCTTCATTTTTTTGTGAAGGTATATTTTAATGTTATTTTTCATGATTATGAATTAACGAGCAAACTTTCCTACATTAATATATTTCTTTATCAACAATAATTACATTATATATACACACATACATTTTTTGAGATATACAATATATTGTCGAAAAAAATTAAGGAAATTTTAGTTGCATATATTTATATATATTGAAGGGTAATTTTGGTAATAAAAAATTATGAAAGGTACTAAATCTCACCTCTTTTTGGTGGGATAACAAAATGATATTTTAGCAATGGTTATTTTTCATTAATTATTATAAAATTGTATCTTTGTTTTACTATTTTAAAATTATCTAAAAATTAAAACAATTCACACAAATCGTCATTTCTTGTCATTGCTTACCAAATCATTTCGTCCTAATGCAATCTTAGAGTATGTTTGTTCATAAGGTGATAAATGATAAAAGAAAAATGTGACCTTCGAATAACTTAAGTGGTGACAAATGATCAGAATTTATAACAATTGATGGTAAATAAATTTGTTTTAAAAAGTGATTTTTTTTGTCATTATAAATTGTGGGATTTTGTGACAAAATAATTTAACTTTCAATAATTTTTTTTGAATCATCGAAATTACCATTGCATATCCACAAAGTATAATACAAAATTAAAAAAAAAAATAATTTAATAAAAGATTCTTATTGTTTACACTTCTCCTGTAACTATATAAAAAATTTAAAAAGTAAAATAATTCGACAAAAGATTGTTGGTATGAAAAGTTAGTTCATTATAGCCGCATACTTAATTTAGTGATAGAGGTGCCATTTGAATATGCAAATAACTTTTGAAAAGCCAAACACTAAATAAAGACAAAAAAGAATTATATAAATTAATAAATAATGTGATTTAATAAATTTTTTAGAAATAACATTAAATAAATAAAGATGATGTTAATCTACATATATTTTATTAGTAAGTTATAAGTTTTGTGATTTTTATTTTGTCAACCATATACCTTCATAAAATTTGTACAAGTTGAAATTTATAATCTTTCAAAATAAATAAAAACAATAAAATGTCTAAAATGAAAAATTAGGGATGATCACGGCTTGGTTTTTGTTAGCTTTTTATAAAATTATACATATTAATTATTTTAATTCTTTTAGTGTTAAAATCAAAATCATGTTTTTTGATACCTGTATCCTTATTTTGGTTTTATTAAGTTTTGGTACAATTTTTTGTAATTTTTTTAATTATATTAAAGTATTTAAATAAATTAATAAATTGTTTACAAAATCGTACAAAAAATATCTATTTAATATATAACTAATACGAATAAATCAAATTATTTCAAGATTATAATATTAATAATTTTTTACATTTAAAAATTTAATTTTAAAATTTTCATTAATAACCATTTATAACGAACCGGGAACCAAACTATGAACGAACCGGCTCGGAATTGGAACCATGACGAACTGGAACTGTGAACCGGCATGAACCGTAACCGGAATCGGACCGGCTTTCAAGGTTTCGGTCCTGGTTCATATTTTTCCGGGACCGAAATCGGAACTGGCTGTCCGGTTCCGGTCCAAGCCGGTTCAAGGCCCGTGAACAGGTCTAAATATAGGTCTAGGAGACCTTTATCAAGAGAGAGATTTTCAAGAAGTTGAGAGGGAGAGATGCTCTACAATTCTTAAATCAAGAAGTTATCTTGATAGAAAAGCCTATAAGTTGAGAAAAGTGCTTTTGGATTACTAGCATAATCCTAAGCACTAGTGGACGTTTCCCGTGTGAATACTATTAAAGGAAGTGCATTTGAACTTCTTGTGAACCGTTCCAACTTACGTGCTGGTTTGCTGACGTACGAATTTGAATTCACTCAATCCCTATATCAGTCGGAAGCTTGTGAGGTATAAATCAATTTTCTTATATTAAATTCATGCATATTGTATTTTGGGGTATAGAATTAGAGATTTAACGTGATTCGATCACATAATAAAAGATAAAAATTTTAAATTTTCACTGCCTTAAAATTCTCTATTTTTAATGTGAAACCCAACACTCCTCAGATTCCTCAATTAAACCCTTGTCTCTGAATTTATTCATCAACACCCCCTATAACTCCTAATTAAGCCCCAATTACCCAGATTCTCACAATTTCACCCCCCCCCTAACCTACTACTCAATCCCTTATCTTATTTAGTCGAGCCATGACAAATAGCTATGACTTGGACTACTCTTGATCCACTCTTAACTAATTGTATAAAGAATTGCTATCTCCTTTACCGTAAAAAACATTGAAAGAAGAACACAACTAGAGGGAGTGATTTGCAGGAGGTTTGAAGACACTTGACCACAGGGACGGGAGTGCCTTCTACTTGATAAAACACTCAAAATGCCAAGGAAAAAGGCAAGAGACTAATACTAAAGTAGTTTATGGTTCAATATGAAACGGGAGAATTGGTTGGCTGTATTCAACAACTAAACCAAAAAGAATTCCTTCAAGAAGGAGTTGATTTTTCTAAAACTATCTGAGCCTGGGAAACTGATTTCTTTCCCCAAAAATCAGCGTCCTAGTAATCAATTTTACAACAAGCACAGTAATTAACCCATTTTAATAAATAATTATTTAAAAAATTATTTTGATAAATAAAAAAATATTGATATAAATTTGCCCACATATCAGTTCCTATTGAAACACAAGTTATATATAAAAACTAAATTTTATAAAGAATGGCCTAACCTCTTGATAAAATTATATCTATTTGTATTTATTGTCCAGGGAAGTAGAGATTATTAATAGGATATGACATGTATTTGACAAGAAGTTCTGATTTAGTATGTTAATAATTTTATCATTTGTTCAAGACTAGTCATCAAACAAAGAGAATCACCGAAAACAATTCAATCTTTTATTAAATCTAAATAATATGAAATTATGAAAAATTATAAGGGTGGAAAGAGTGAAAAATATGTCTATTAAAACATATTAAACTAACATTTACTCTATTAAATAAATAGATAAAATTAAGATTGCCCTATCTACCCGCACCTATTCCAGAAGACCTTTCGCTTTCGTGGAATTTTTGCAGTCAAGTTTGAAGTTGTTTGACTTGGAATATGGGTTGCCAAAGACGTGGAAGAAACAGGACCGGCAGCCAACGACTCCATCGAGGACTTGGGTCTGCCGGGTTTTACACGGGAAACATTTTGCTATTTTGATTAATGGTTTTTAAAATTAGTAATTATAAAATATATTTTATATAAATAATTTCTATTTCTGTCGATTTTCTTGAAATTAAATAATTTTAATTAAAAAATCTTCATTTTAATATTTAATTTTTAACAAATAATAGAAATGATTTTACAATTAAAATAAAGGATGAGAGTTGAAAAGAATATTTTGCACTTTGCACTCCCAAAATAGAAATTTTGGCTCTTTACATTTCAAAATTTTAAATTTAGCATTTTACACCCTAAAAATAGGGGTATTTAGTACTTTACACTCAAAATTTTAAATTTGTCAATTTGTACCCAAAAAATTAGAGGTTTTTGGCACTTTACACCCAAAATTTTAAATTTGACCTAAAAACCTTCCAAAATTACAAAAAATACACCCTATATTTGATTGCTCATTAAAAATAAGGATAAATTTAGAATTTCATGTAAATGAAGAGTAAAAATATCATAAAGAATTTGAACCTTCATTTTTTTTGTTATTTCTACTATATTTAATAAACTTCCACTCAATTTATACATATATTAACGGCATGTCAAAGATTAAAAAATTTAGTAATATTCAAATTTAAAATTTAAAACTAAAAATAAAGTTTTGATAAAAAATATAAAAAAATATTGGAAGTAGCTATTTTAGTTCTTAATTTAATAATTAAAAATCTTAATCTGTACAAATTAAGAACTAATAATTATTTATGTATAAAATACTAGACAAATTAAAAACTACAATTACTACTTCAAATAATTATTTTTGTATAAGAATTAATAATTATTTCTATATAAAATACTAGACAAATTATAAACTACAATTGTTACTTCAAATAATTATTTTTGTATAAAATATCTAAATAAATTAAGAATTAAAATAATCACTTCAAATATTTTTTATATTTTTTTATCAAAACTTTATTTTTAGTTTTAAAATTTTGAATATGAAGAAAAATTACCGTCCATATGCATTAAAAAAGTTAATTTATTTAGTTTAGATTCTAATTAGAAACATAATTTTGAAGTAGTTATTATAATTTTTAATTTGTCTAGTATTTTATACATAAATAATTATTAGTTTTAACTTGTAACAAATTAAAACTTTTAGTTTTTAAATTAAGAACTAAAATAGTCACTTCAAATATTTTTTTATACTTTTTATCAAAACTTTATTTTGGTTTTAAGGTTTTAAAATTTTAAACAATATCAAATTTTTTAATATTTTACATACCGTTAATGTGCATATAAATTGAGTGAAAGTTTATTAAATAAAGTAAAATTAATAAAATAAATGAATGATGGTTCAAGTCTTTTATAATTTTTTCACACTTTATTTATATAAAATTTTAAATTTACCTTTAATTGTAACGAGCAATCAAAGATATAGTATATTTTTTTGTAATTTTAAAAAAATTTGATGTCAAATTTAAAATTTTAAGACATAAATGTTAAAAATTTTTATTTTAAAATATTAAACATCAAATTTATAATTTTAAATATAAAATATCAAAATTCTCTATTTTAGAATTGCGATGCGCAAAATATTCTATTTGAAAATTAATTTTTCCCCGTGACCGATCCAAGTCACCGCCCTTTACTTTCTACAGAGATAAATGTGAAACACGAAAAGGCAGGTGGTCAATCCGCGTTATCATCAATTAAGGCTGATTGATGCCACCACCCACTTCCTTCCCAAAGAAGACAAGATGCAATAGATACGCGTTGGATACGGATCCTCCGCCCTTTAAAAAAATTGAAAAAAAAAGAAATTATGGGCACGTTTAATTTCAGAAAATATTTTTTATTTTTATTTCTTACTTTTATTTTTTATATTTTTTATTTAATAACTTTAATTTTACATTAGTTTTATAGTTTATTCTTTTCTTAACATTACTCTCTAATATTCTAATTTTTTCATATCAACATTTATCGCAAAAATAATATACAAAAATATATCTCAAACCTATATGTCAAAATAATAATGTCTTTGATATTATTATTTTTCAGCTGTGTTAAAATAAAATATGTCAAAATATAGAAAATTAATTTTTTTAATTTATCTTTCAACTGCCCAGTACAAAGACTCCTAACCAAACAGACTAAAATCTTTAGAAACATGTCTCAAAATCTCTCTCCAAGACAAATTTCAATATAATTTTATTTATTAAGAAATTGGGTGCATCAACTACCAATCAATAAGCAAATTATTATTATTATTATTATTATTGGCATGATCCCACGGCGACTAGCCCACGGTACTTCATGATAGTCAATATACAAATATAAATAAGAAAAATTTGTTTATTACTAAGACATCTTTACCAAATTAACACTTTTACATGGTTTTTAAAAAATAAAAATATAGTTTTAGAAAAAAAAAAGAATTTTAGATATTTAGTCTCAAATCCTCTACTTGTCTTTCTGTATAATATAAAAATATTTGAAACATTTATAAATGAAATCAACATCCTAAATTTATAAAGCCTCAATTGTGTAGCTTTCTGTGCTCTCAAATCTCTGCTCTAAAATTCTAATGGAGATTCACATTCAAACTCCCCTCTCACTCATCCTCCTCCTCCCTTTCTTCTTCTTCACCTTCCTTCCATTATCATCCCAAGCATGCCACCAAGTAGACAGAGACGCATTGCTGGATTTCAAACATTCAATCAACCCTCTTAATCTCTTACAAAGTTGGATACCCTCCACCGATTGCTGCTCTACCTGGGATGGCATCGCCTGCGACCCCTCCTCTGGCAGAGTCGTCCAGGTCAGCCTACCAGTTCTCTCTGACAAGGTTTGCTCCATGAACGTAACTCTATCTCCTTCTCTCGGCAACCTCTCTTTCCTCCAGTTTCTAGACCTCAGCGATCTCAATCGACTCTCCGGCCCGATCCCTCCTGAGCTCGGAAAACTTTCACGCCTCTCTTACCTTTACCTCAGTAACAATTGTCTCTCTGGTGAGATTCCGGTGTCTCTCGGGCGACTCACCCGGCTGAAGATACTTCATTTGAGTTGGAATCTTTTATCTGGCTCTGTTCCTTCAGCTCTGTTCCATTCCATGCCTCTGCTTTATGACCTGGATCTTTCATATAATAATCTTTTTGGTGTGATTCCTTCTTCGATTGGAAAATTGATTTCTCTAATCAATCTCGAGCTACAATCAAACAGGTTCTATTTCTGTTAGATATTGTGCTTTTTCCGCCCCATAATGCACTGAAAATTGGATTTTTTTACTTAAAATTTAGCTTTTTCTTTCTCCATTTTTTCCAAATTCAGTCTAATTTCTATTTTCTCAGCTTAATATTTATAAATCTTTACCGCATTTAATCCAATTTTTGATGTAAAAGTTAGATTTTTGTACTTATTCTAATTTTTGGAATCATAGGATCCCATGGATAGCAGTTTCCATACCTTCTGCGGAAAAATTTTCAAAAAGCAAGTTTCAGAATTATCATAAATTATTCTAACTTAGAAATGAAAGGGGTAATAATATGAAAACAAAAGAGTGACGAAGATTTTAATTATATTTTGTTTTTGGAAACACAATAAGAAAAGCTCAAGTAATTAAATTAAATCTAAATTTTGACATGTATTGCAATTTCCACGAAAACAGGTTCTCGGGTAATATTCCAAGGAGCATTGGCAAGCTCACGAAGCTCGAATACCTTGTTTTATCTCAAAATCAAATTCGTGGAAGCATCCCTTCGTCCATCGGAAAGCTCACCCATATCCAGAGGCTATATTTTGATAACAACATGCTCACTGGAGAACTCCCTACGACCATCGGAGATCTCACCAATCTTGACGGGTTATACCTATCGGGGAACCAATTCTCCGGTGAAATTCCAATTCAGCTTGCCAAGTTGTACAATTTAGAATATTTGGACCTGTCAAGTAATGAATTGACAGGGAAATTGCCTCCATGGATCGGAAACATGACAAGCCTTGCCTTCTAAACCTCTCCTACAACGGCTTTCATTCGTCAATCCCCCATGAATTCAAGAACTTGTCAGGGCTGCGTTACCTTGATCTCCATTCAAATGAGCTCTCGGGACCAATAAACACGATTTTGGACAAAAAATTGACAACTCATTTGCGCCTTTGGGTTACATCGACCTCTCCGACAACAAATTTTCGGGTCCCATAGACGAAAATATCGGTGAGAAACCAGCCATGGCCCGTATTGAATCTTTGATTTTGTCGAACAACCCGTTGGGAGGAACGATACCGAGGTCACTTGGGAACTTAAGTAGGTTGCAGGTAAGCGTTCCTTTTGTGTAATAATTCTACGTTCGTATCAAAGTATTCTAAAAATTTTATTAAAATTATAAACAATTGCAGGTTTTAAAAATGGCGGGGAGTGGACTTTCCGGCCTGTTCGAACGTTGATTACCAGAGAGTTTGATTGTAAGTTAAATTTTATAATTATGTTTTGCAGTCAAAATTTTTAAGTTACAGTAACTCTAAAAAAAAATTTTGGATAGTGATGTTTCTGACTTATGTAATATTTCTACAATTATTTCAATAGTGTTGACTTGGGATGGCCATGTTATGCCTCTGTTAGCCCTTGTTTTTGAGCCACGTTGCTCCGGCAATTAGATTAAAATTTTCCTTTAAATTAGAATTAAAGTTTTAGTAGAATTAAAATATTTTCTCTTTATATTTTTATTTAATCTTCATATTAATTAATTAGATCAAAATATTATTAAAACCTTAAAAATTTGTCACTCCTATTGTAACACCCAAAACCAACTTCAAGAAAAAGAAAAAAAAAAGAAAAGAAGAAAAATTCTTAAATTATTTTGGATTGAGTTTTAATTTTATTTAGAGGGAATTTTGAGGTATTTGGGAAGATAGGAAGTGTATTGGAAGTTTTGGAAGAAATGAAATTTTTGTCAAAACAAAAAAAAAAAAATCTCAGGTTACTGTAGCACTGTGCCACGGCGCAATCCAGGTGCGTTGCAGCACGATGCTCACTGGTTTTGCCACGCTATAGCGTGGCAGACACTGGATTTTGGCCACTGCAGTGCGCTAAACGCGTTTTTTTGCCTTTTTCATGAAAATTTGAATTTTCAACCCCTCCAAGGACCCTAAACTCTCTTAAACTCCTAAAAACCATAAAACAAAGATTTGGGAGATATCCTAGGGCACCAAAATTTATCCAAAAATTAATTAGGATTAAAATTGAGGGTAATTTTAAGGAAGGGCAAGATGGTCTTTTTGGCTTAAGTGAGTGTTTTAAAGTTTGAAGGAAGCCTTCTAGGGCTCATTTTGCCCAAATAGAGAGAGGAAAAGAGGGAATGAGAGAAAAATGAGAAAAGAAGAAGAATGTATGTATTTTGGCCCAATCTCAAACCCCTTTGGTTTTTCTTCAATATTTCTATATGTTTAGCTTCCTCTCTTCATTTTATAACTTTTAATCGGTGTAGATTTTGTATTTAGATGTTATTATGTGTTGTAGAGAGAGAAAGTGGGTTGACCCTCACCCATGGAATATTTTGCTTGAATCTTTATATTTCTTAATAAAGTAACCTTAGATATTATTTTATTTGATGATATTTATGTTGTTATAGTTGGATTAAATCTTGAATGAAGTATTTATGGTAGAAATGTGATAGAAATGGGTGAGATAATGTTTGAAATGTATAAAGGCATGTTTGGTTGGAGTTAAAATAGAGGAAATGGAATAAGGGCATGTTTAGATGAAACCCAAAGGCTAGAGATGGAGGAAAAGTGTTTTTATACGTTGTAGGGTATAGTTATTGCTTTCGTATGAAATATTTAGAGTATTTATCTCATGTTGTGTATTCCCTTTGTAGGAAAGGATACCCCAGTCATCTCAGACCCTGAACCTACAGCTTTAAGAGCAACCTTGTAGGCTCATATTGTACGGTGAGTGGGAATCTTCCTAATCTTAGTTTATTTCCGCAAACTATGATTTACAATGAACAATGCTCATTTCAAACCCATATATATGTTGTTACTAAGAACATGGGAAACAGTTCAATTATGTTATGATTTCGAGTATATACTTAATTTTATGATTTCATGAGTTTATGTTATTTTGGTGCCTTAGCACCCAGACATGAGGTCGGGCAGCCATCTGGGACAGATGGCGTTCTACTTGCATTACATGACATATGTATGTTATTCTCCCTAGTGAAAAGGGACCATGCACTAAAGACTGTGTTAGTTTGGCCGGGAAGTGGCGACCCCTAGCGCGAGCTACAGACAGTGACTAACCGACAGATAGGAAGACTGAGACCACTACGAGGACAGATGGGGGATCGGTGTCGATGTCTAGCCCGACACCGAGGGAGCCAAGGTCAGCAGCGGCTAGCCCCATCAGGAGGTAGTTGAGGGCGTAGAGGTCGAGATTCAGGGACTGCATGAGTGGAGATGTTTCTGTAGTCGGGAGATCAGGAGGTCGGGTCCCACAGTGTCCCAACTGTGGAAGCCACATTCCGGAGAGTGTCGTAAGGGCACGGATGTTTGTTATAGATATGGTCAGGTAGGCCACATTAAAAGGAACTGTCCACAGTTAGCACAGGGCAGTGGAGCTACTATTGGGCCGACCACATCTCAGGGATCACAGGCTAGAGGGACTGGAGGTCAGTCTAGTAGACGAGGAGGCACTACAGGGAAGCCCACAGCAGAGGCGCGAGTATACGCTATGACCCGCCAGGAGGCTAGAGCGGCTCCAAACACGGTTACTGGTATTCTCACTATCCTTAACGTTGATGCTTATGCCTTTATTGATTCTGGATCCACTTATTCATATATATCATGTGCATTAGCTGAGAGATTGGGGTTAATGGTGGATAGATTGGATCATGATATAGTTGTTTCTACTCCCGTGGGAGGAACCTTGTCAATAGCGGGTTGGGTGTTTATAAAAATTGTAAAGTACAGATTGATGGATAGGAATTGATATGAGATTTATTACCATTAAACATGCATGATTTGGATTTAATTTTAGGTATGGATTGGTTGACAGCCTACAAGGCTAAGGTGAATTGTTTTAAGAAGGAAATTACTTTTCAGTTATCAGATGGCAAGGAGATAAGCTTTTTAGGAGAAAGACATGTTTTACCTTCATGTATAATTTCTGCCATGACAGCTAGGCGATTGTTGAAAAAAGGATGTGAGACTTATTTGGCAAGTATAGTAGATATGGAGTTGCAAACTTCTAAAGTGACTGAGATACCTATTGTTTGTAAGTTCCCGGATGTTTTTCCCGAGGAGTTACCGGATTACCACCAAGAAGAGAGGTGGAGTTTTGTATTGATTTGATGCTAGGTACTCAACCCATTTCTAGAGTTCCATACCGAATGGCCCAGCGGAACTAAAGGAGCTAAAGACTCAGTAACAAGAACTTCTTGATAAAGCATTCATCTGACTAGTACATCACCGTGGAGAGCTTCGATGTTGTTTGTTAAAAAGAAGGGCGGTATTTTGAGGTTATGTATTGATTACAGACAATTAAACAAGGTAATTGTCAAAAATAAGTACCCTCTGCCACGAATAGATGATCTCTTTGACCAGTTGTGCGAGGCTACAGTGTTTTCTAAGATTGATTTGAGATTGGTTATCACCAACTTCGGATAAAAGCCGAGGATGTTTCTAAGACAGCTTTCAGGACTAGATATGGTCACTATGAGTTCCTCGTAATGCCATTTGAGCTAACTAATGCCCTAGCCACCTTTATGGATTTAATGAATAGAGTATTCCGGCATTTTCTAGATAAGTTCGTTGTGGTATTCATAGATGATATCTTGATATATTCGAGGGACAAAGCTGAGCATGCAGAACATTTGAGGACAATGTTACAGATACTGAGGGAAAAAACAACTATTTGCTAAGTTGGGTAAAAGTGATTTTTGGTTAGACAGGGTGATATTTTTGGGGCATGTGATCTCAGCAGAGAGAGTTTTTGTAGATCTCCAAAAGGTAGAAGCCATATTACGGTAGAGCCACCCACTAATACTACTGAGGTGAGGAGTTTTCTTGGGTTGGCTGGTTACTATAGGCGGTTTGTGGAAAATTTTTCTGTGATTGCATCTCCTCTAACCAAGTTTATTAAAAAAAAGTGAGAGATTTCTTTGGACTCAAGAGTGTCAAGATAGCTTTGAGGAGCTTAAGAGGAGATTGATTACAGCTCTAGTGTTGACTTTGTCAGAAAATGGGAAAGGGTATACAGTTTATAGTGATACCTCTGGAAAGGAATTAGGTTGTGTATTGATGCAAGATGGTTAAAGTGATTGCCTATGCTTCTAGACAGTTAAGGCTCACGAGCAGAATTGCCCCACTCATGACCTAGAGTTAGCAGCAGTGATGTTTGCTTTGAAGATTTTGAAACATTACTTGTATGAAGAACATTGTCAGATCTTCACAGACCATAAGAGCCTCAAGTATATTCTAACCCAGAAGGAGTTAAATCTCAGACAGAGACGATGAGTGGAACTCCTGAAAAACTATGACTGCACTATTGAGTACCATCCAGGAAAGCCAATGTGGTGCAGATGCCCTAAGTAGGAAATCTTCAAGTGGGTTGTATAATCTTAGGGTAGTATATATGCCTTTACTGTTGGAGCTTAGATCTTTGGATGCACAATTATCAGTGACGGATCATGGAGCGTTGCTAGTAAGATTTCAAGTTAGACCCACTTTGGTAACTTAGATTAAGGAAGCTCAAAGACAAAATCCACGGTTAGTAAAGATTTTGGAAGAGATTGAAAAAGGGCAACTAGTGAATTCAAAGTGACAGAAGATGGTACCTTGAGGTTTAGAGACAGAGTTTGTGTGCCCCAGGTTGGTGAGCTTAGGAGACAGATTATGGAAGAAGAGGCACATTGTTCAACATATGCTATGCATCCTAGGAGTACAAAATGTGCCATAACCTAAGCAAAACTACTGTTAGAGCGGGATGAAAGAGAGATTGCATATTATGTTTCTAAATGCCTTACTTGTCAACAGGTTAAGGCAGAGCATCAAGGCCCCAAGGGCAAGCTGCACTCATTGCCCATCCCGGAATGGAAATGGGAACATATCACTACGAATTTTGTGGTAGGCTTACCGGTGACAAGGAGAGGGAATGATGCAATTTGGGTCGTTGTGGACAGGTTAAACGAAGTCAGTGCATTTTCTACAATTAAGAGTTCATTCTCTTTTGATAGATTAGCTAAGTGATATTTGGATGAGGTAATAAGTAGACATGGGGTGCCAGTGTCCATAGTATTAGATAGAGATCCAAGGTTCACATCCTGGTTTTTGGCCTAATATACAGAGAGCTATGAGTACTAAGTTACATTTTAGTACAGCTTTTCACCTACAGACAGATGGCCAATTAGAAAGGACTATCCAGACTTAGAGGATATGTTACAGGGATGTGTTGATAGAGTTTTCGGGTAGCTAGGATGAGCACTTACCTTTAGCCAAGTTTGCTTACAATAATAGTTATTATTCCAGTATCGGTATGGCACCCTATGAGGCCCTATATGGGAGGAGGTGTAGGACACCTATATGTTGGAATGAAGAAGGTGAAAGAAAGTTGCTAGGTCCAGAGATTGTACAGAATACAGTGGAACAGATCAAGGTGATTAGAGACCGACTGAAAGTAACTCAAGATAGACAAAATGGTTATTCAGACTCGAAGCATAGAGATGTAAATTTCGAGGTCAGTGATAAAGTGTTCTTAAAGGTTTTTCCTTGGAAGGGCGTATTAAGATTTGGTAAGAAGGGAAAACTGACCCCTAGGTACAATTGAACCCTACGAGGTCATCGAAAGTGTGGGGCCAGTTGCTTATAGGTTAGCTTTGCCACCGAGCTTTCACAGATACATAACGTGTTTCACGTTTCCATGTTGAGGAAGTATTTATCGGATCCTACTCACGTCCTCCAACTCCGCCAGTGGAGTTAAGAGAAGATTTGACATATGTTGCGAAGCCGGTTCAGAGTCTAGGCACGAGGTGAAACAATTCCGTTCCAAGAAAGTGCCACTTGTTAAGGTTTTATGGAGAAGTTCGAACAAGGAGGAAATGACTTGGGAGTGAGAGGATGACATGAAAGTCAAGTATCCTTATCTTTTTCCATTTACAGGTAATTGAATTTCGAGGACGAAATTCTTTTCAAGGAGGTAGAATTGTAACACCAAAACTAACTTCAAGAAAAAAAAAAAGAAGAAGAAAAAGAAAAAGAAAAGAATAAAAATTCTTAAAATCACTTTGGATTTAGTTTTAATTTTATTTAGAGGGAATTTTGAAGTATTTGGGAAGGTAGAAGTGTATTGGAGTTTTGAAGAAATGAAATTTTTGTTAAAAAAAAAAAAAAATCTCAGGTTACTGTAGCACCGCATCGCGGCGCGCGCCCTAGGCACACTACAGCGTGATACTCACTGGTTTTACGCTATAGCGTGGCAGACACTGGATTTTGGCCGCTGCAGTGCGCCAGACGCATTTTTTTGGCCTTTTTCATGAAAACTTGAAATTTTTAACCCCCCCAAGGACCCCTAAACTCTCTTAAAACTCCTAAAAATCAAAAATAAAATTTGGGAGATATCCTAGGGTACTCAAAATTTATCCAAAAATTAATTAGGATTAAAATTAAGGGTAATTTTAAGGAAGGGCAAGATGGTCTTTTTGGCTTAAGTGAGTGTTTTAAAGTTTGGGGGAAGCCTTCTAGGCTCTTTTTTGCCGGATAGAGAGAGGAAAAGGGGAAGGAGAGGAAAGAGGAGAAAAGGAGGAATAAGGTATGTATTTTGGCCCAATCTCAAACCCTCTTTGGTTTTTCTTCAATATTTCATTTCTACATGTTTAGCTTCCTCTCTCATTTTATAACTTTTAATCGGTGTAGATTTTGTATTTGGATGTTATTATGTGTTGTAGAGAGAGAAAGTGGGTTGACCCTCACCCATGGAATATTTTGCTTGAATCTTGATATTTCTTGATAAAATAACCTTAGATATTGTTTTATTTGATGATATTTATGCTGTTATGGTTGGATTAAATCTTGAATGAGTATTTATGGTAGAAATGTGATAGAAATGGGTGAGATAATGTTGAAATGTATAAGGGCATGTTTGGTTGGAGTTAAATATAGAGGAAATGGAATAAGGGCATGTTTGGATGAAACCCAAAGGCTAGAGATGGAGGAAAAGTGTTTTTATACGTTGTAGGGTATAGTTATTGCTTTCGTATGAAATATTTAGAGTATTTATCTCATGTTGTGTATTCTCCTTTAGGAGAGGATACCCCAGTCATCTCAGACCCTGGACCTACAGCTTTAGGAGCACTCTTGCAGGCTCATATTGTTATGGTGAGTGGAAATCTTCCTAATCTTAGTTTATTTCCAAAACTATGATTTACAATGAACATTGCTCATTTCAAACCCATATAATATTACTACTGAGAACATGGGAAACAGTCCAGCTATATTATGATTTTGAGTATATACTTAATTTTATGTTTTCATGAGTTTATGTTATTTTGGTGCCTTAGAACCCAGACATGAGGTCGGGCAGTCATCTGGGGTAGGTGACAGTTCTACTTGTATTACATGACATTTGTATGTTTATTCTCCCTAGTGAAAGAGGACCATGCGCCAAAGACTGTGTTAGTTTGGCCAGGGAGTGGCGACCCCTAGCGCGAGCTACACAGTGTAGTAGCGCCTGACTTATTTATGTTTTGCCTAATGAGGGCCCATGTTATATTTTATGATTTTACTGCCCCCAGACACCTTCGGTTGTGCACATCCGACCAGAGTATATATATATGAATTTGAAATGTGATTTCTATGATTTTTCCTATGATGCTCATGAAGAGTTTTATGATTCATGCTTATGCCTTCTTATGTTTTATGACTTGCAAAATTAACAATTTAGCTTTTGCATTGTTAAAAATTCAATCATTATGCCTCATGATATGAAACTCTTCTAGAATGTTATATTGTTTCAATTGATACAAAAACTGACTGTTTCCACTGGGATTAGTTTGATTACCATTCACTGGGACGTTGGTCTCACCACTAAATTTTTTCCCCCCTGCAGATGCTGAGTTATTGAGTTAGAACCTTGATGTTCGTATTACTTGTGTTTTGCACTTTATAGCACCAGGTCTGGCCAAGCTATTGGAGATTATTTGGTTTTTGTTTTGTGAATATAAGCTATGTATGTTGGGAGATAAATTTATATTTTGGTTAATTGTAACGAGTTGAATTGATTTGAGACCTTATGGATGATTATAGTTAATTTAGCATACATGGTGATTTTGAGGATAGCATGGTGGTAGACGATATTTGGAAATGTGATACAGGGTTGATTTATGCTTAAGTTATGTATTGAATGAATTATTGCACGTTATGTATATTATATGAAGTTGTTGATTTAAACGAGTACTCAAACATAGGGCCTTAAGGCCAATTTAAGAGAGGTTACAGTAACTGGCATGCTGCCGAATTTTATTTGGCGGTGTGGTTAGTTATTGTCCCGCTGTCATACCCTTAGATTTGAGAGGTTGGGTGTGACGCCTATCAACACTGTGCAAATATTCCAGTTACTAGTTTCCTTGAAAAACTTTAATTAAATTTATTAAAGAATTTTTTAAGATTTTCTCCCACAGAAAAGTAAATAATTTTTTAAATTAAATAAGAATTATCGTAAATATATTCCACTACAGCTAGCAAGCCAATACAGCCAGTGCCTGCCGAAACAAAAAAAAGAAAAGAAAAATTTATTTTATTATGCCACACTTTAGAGCAAGCTTTTCAATTTGCTCCTTCAACTTGGTCATTTTGGTTTAGGTGATTAATATTTTTCTTTATATATATTTTATGATCATGAAACTTGGGATCTTCCCATTTTGGGTATATGCAACCAAACAGATTTTGATTAGTGGGTTGCATTTATAATTACTTTTTAGAAAAGTTTTAAACTGAATTTTTGTTCAGCCATATAAAAACTTTAAATTATTAATCTTTAATAGGAAATTCGTGAATAAATAAATAAATGAAGTGAAATAAAGCTGCATAAAATCATATTTTTTCTGTCAATGTGCATCAAAAGTCAACAGGCAAGAATTTTGAAAATTTGGCCGACTCGGAGTGGTTTAATTTTGATTTTCTCTTTTGAAATAGAGAATTAAAAATTTTTCATTTTCTTGAAAAGAATTTTTAATTTTATTGTGAGAGGATAAAAATTTAAATTTTTTATTTTAAAATATACAAATGAAAATAGTTGAGCCCTTCAATACTCATCGCAACCGGAAAAGATCAAGAAGGTTTGGCTGAACCCCTGGCCAATGCCCTAGGATAATTTTGTTTATTAACTCATACAAGTAAAAGATTTATTTTTAAATAAAAAAGAAAGGAAAAACGTGAGCAAAGATTGAATTGATAATAGAATAGAATCTTGGATCTCAAACAGTAATTCAATTGCGGATAAAAAAATAATTCTTAATTTAATTTTCCCCTTTGACGATAAAAATGTATTGATCAAAATTTTACTAAATTCTGAGTCATAGTAATTTTATCATAATAATTATGTATTAATTTTCAAATAATTGGACAACCCGGAAGAAGTTACTTTAAAACAACTGGCTACGTCAACCCGACCAATAAATTATTATTATTACAACATATTTGGATATCAGCACTTTCATCATTCTCGGCATGTTCCCATCGCGGCTAGCAAAAGTATTTCCTGTTCCTCAATATATAAAATAACATAGAAAAAAAAATTAAAAATTATGAAAAATTTAACTCTTTTTTAAGAAGAGAAAAATCGAAAACTTCCAAAAGCTCTTGCCAACGGTGACTTTTGATACACATTGAAAAGCATCAACTGTGAATCCTCTTCCAAAGTGAATAATTAGGAGTTTTCGTGATTTAGTTTTATTTGACCTAAAATTCAACTCTAAATTAAATCATATTTTTAAAAGTTATAAATTTTTAAAAGTCAAACTAAATTATAAATATTTAAGAACCAAACTAAACTAAATCACGGTTCATGGTTTAGTTCAATTTGAAACTACAAATTATAAATTAAAATCTACTAAACTTTTTATTAAAACTCTTCACCCTTACATAACTGTAGATTTATAGTAGAATTAATTAAATTTAATAATTAAAAAAATAACTGTCAAGTTAATTTAATAAATTAACTATTGACCTAACATATAATAGCACAAATTAGAAGGTTATATGAAAGAATCGGAAGATGGGGAA
>CAJVSB020000335.1:0-58608 GCA_911865555.2 Thlaspi arvense
AGACTTGTGATGGTGACATGCACAGAACCCTAGGGCTGCACACACAACAACCTGTGGCTGCCATCTTTGGCAGGAATTCAAAGCTCTTGGCTGGAATTTCTTTAGGTTGTTGTGGATTGAAGAGAAGGAAAGAAAAGGACATCATCGGAATTTAGTTTATTTTTGGACCTTGATTTTAAGGGATGTTTTCATTAAGTAGATTTTGGCTTTTGTTTTCTTTAAGCATGAACTAAATTCTATTTTCTAGGATTACAATGGAACTTAGCATGTAGATTGGTATTTTTAAATTTAATTTTATCATGATAATTTCATATTCAAACTATTTATTTCAACTCTATTCTTATACTTTTAATTGCCTAGCCAATAGTTGAATAGATTTAGGAATTGAATTGAATCTTGATGCAGGAATATTCAATTTAGCCATGAATTCAATAGCCTAGGTTTGATTTATTTGCATAAATGATAAATTGATCTATGTGTAGGATAAAATATACCTATTCATCCTATGTAATCAAAATTGCGGTCTATGCTTAATGAATCTAATTTAAATTGATTTTCACATAAATATACAAAATTAATTATTTGAAAGAAAAATATAAATAATTTAACTCTCCAACTTAATAGTTCAATTTGTTTGAATTCAGGATAGGTTAGTTTGAAATCCAATTGAATGTTAAGAAAAGTTGGAATCCTAGTTTTCCCTTCATTGATTCTTAGCTCTAGTGCCATGTGACAATTTCTTTTCATTTTAATTTAAATTTAATTTTTTATTGAATTTCTCATTCTCAATTTAAGATTAATTGGATAAAAATGGATTGTTCTAATTTTAGACTTAGAAAGAAAATTAGGGTCAAGTCCTTGTAAGAACAATATCTTTCTTATCACTATGTTACTTAAAATGCTATGTATACTTGCATATTGAATTGGGGGCAGCAATGACAACCTGAACTCCCTTTCTAGAAGCAATCCCAAACATGTGCTTTCAGGTTCTCCAGATCAGCATCTGACACTGTTGACAAGATGCAGCCAACCTATGTAATTGTACAATTCTTTAAGATCTACTAAATAACATAGAAATAAAATGTAGATATGCATACTTCTGGGACAGTGATTGATTGTGACATCATTCCCAATCTAAGAACATGCATAATTTTAAAATCTTAAGAAATAAAAGTGAAAAATAGAACAGTTTATAGAAGACTGCAACATCCTAACATTGAACGAAATTCAACACACTAGATTTTCTGATTTTGATTCATTTTTGAGTCCAAAACTGATCTTAACATCCATATGTCAATGGATGAAGAAGAGACCAGCACCAATGCCATGATTAAGTGAATTCACATGATAACTCTCATAGGCTAAGCAAGAAGCTTCTGTGTAATGTTCAAGCAACAAATGGGATAATCTAAGTTAACCATGACACCGTTAAAATCTTACAATTGTATCTTACTAGATCCCACATTTGGTCCAACGCTGTAGCCTCCAATCTTTCATTCACTTTCCAAGTTTAATTCCTTACTTCTTTTATATGGAGCAGAAGAGTCTCATTTTCCCAAATGACAAGCCTGAAGTCCTCTTTCAACGAGAAAATAAGGTTCTCTCCCTAATTAGATACAAAAGTTTTTGCTTGCTTCTTTTCTCATCTTGGGACACAAAAGGTATATGTTGAGTTATTGACTAGCCCCTCATCTAAAAGATCAATCTTGTAGCATGAGTGTTAACTTAGTTATTTATTTCTTAACATGACATCTCACATGTGGGCAAATTTTATGGGCCAAAAAGATTAAATGGAGAGGTGGTGTGATTGGTTGCAAGACCCTTACCTTCATTAATACCAGGTTATATTATTGAATACAATCACATTTAGAAGCTCAAGCTTGTACAGAGCTGGGTAACATAATTATTCATTTTTTAACAGTTCAGCTTTGTTAATAAAACTGATTCAGAAGATAAGATATCAGTATGAAATATCAGTTCATATTAACCATCACTTGAAAGATTTTTCCAAACTAAGTTGCTAACTAAACTAGTTATTTTTGGAAAGGAGGAAGCAAAGAAGATTTTATGTTAAACAAAAAATCAAAATTATAACCAAAAATTGTTTGGCTGGGATGGAAAAACAAGATTTTCTTCTAGCAACTTAAAAATGAAGATAAGAATAGTTTTACCTCAGAAAAAACTCCACCTACTCAAGCACACATTACCATGAATTAAACTAGCTTATATTGATATCCAAGTGAAAGCAAAGCCTAACCACGCATTCTAGGCACATAAAAGCACGGTCTATATGAAACAATAATCTCATTCCATTTCAATTACACATTCAGGCAAAAAACAAATAAGCATTATACTCAAATTATGGAATAAGTAATTAAAAAAAAAAAAAACTATATTCTATCTTCCACAGAAAGGCATTTATTCTTTTGAAATATTACCGGTTGACCAAACATGTGCATTCAGATATTATGTTAAGGCCCCTGAAACACAGGCCAAAAGAGGAAAATGTAAGTGATTAAATCTTATCCAGGAACCACTCACAAGAACCAAAGAAGCATTTTCAGATAAATCTAAATGTTGCTGCAGTGTGACTTTGCAAACAGATTTCCCTTTCATGTCATCTGCACTATAGTTCTGTGGAAGAAAGTGGTCTGAGGAAGGATTCCAGGCGAAGTTGTTAAATCCATAGGAGCAACCTGTAACTTGTCCCTATGTACAAATGAGAAAAGTTTCACTGATTAAAAGATATATATACCAGAGCTAGCACATACACTAAATTACATCGGCAGCTATTTGCATGTTAACTTCAGAAATATCTGTCCCATTTCAGTTCATGACAATAAAGTAAATGAAAAGAAACATGTAATAGATATATGCAACCAAAATTTGGGAAGGGCTAGAAAATACCACTCACTTGTGAATAGCTAAAGTAGCTTCCATCCATGGCTTAAATTACGAATAATCCTATCTTTTGAATGCAAGGATGACATTATAATAACTTTGTTGGAGTAAACAATTCCACCCTGCAAATTTATCCATGGAGGGCGAAAAAGCAAAACCAAAAACAAAAACGGTGATGCCAGTCACAATAATAAAGCATTTTTATACTGGGAATGTTGCAACATGGAAGGCATGTCGAAATGGAGTAACAACAAAAAAATAAGAAATATGGCTATATGGAATTCTTCCCACATTAACAGAGGGCAGTTGATGCTTTGAAGTATGCTGCAGTAGCTAGAGAAAACAGAATGAGTTAGGTGGAGAGCCTATGATTATTCCAAGGAATAACTAGGAACTGGCTCTTCCATTAGATCACCAATTATCAATAATAATATAGCACATGGAAAAAATACTGGCCATAAGTATTAATACAACCAAATTGGTATACAAATAAAACAATCCATATTTATGTGTATATATAATTCAGTTGCATTAATAATAAAATTGGTAGAAAGAGGAAGATAAGCAAACCTTCAAAATATTGACAAGATGTGTGTTACTGTTATCTTGAAATCGATCAGGACGGTGTAGTCTAGAAGGATCAAGTCCACACAGTGATAGCTTATCAGGTTGCTCCAGACACTAGAGAGAAAAAGAAATAACAGTGAAAAAAAACAGACAACACCAGTACTGTAATAACCCATAAAAAAGGCCTACGAGTTATTGACCTAAGCAACTTGCCTGAGCATCAAAACTATGACATGTCAGCAATATCCTAGTACCTCCCAATCCCTGCATATTAAGAAAAGAAAATTGAAAATACAAGATCAATTTGCATGGGTAGCATTTCTTCCTCTCCAGTTGCTTGTTAAGTTGTTAAGAGATACAGATGAGAAAGGAGATTCAGCATCAACATGCTATATGAAGGGTCAAAGAATCCCATCTAATATCCTCAGGAGGAAAAATCATAAGGTTAGTTTCATTTCTCTAAATTTTTAATTGACTAGCAAGTAGTATTGGCATATGAATATGTGTAGTTCCTTAAGGGGGCATTCGGATGGGAGGATAGGATAAAGGGTGATAAGATAAAACTGGATAAATTTATCCTGATTAAATAATTTTATCACATGTTTGGTTCAACTGATAACAAATAGGATAAAATTTTTGAAAAGTAGGATAAAATTTTAAATTTACTAAAATGCCCTCTATTATAATATAGTTAAAAAAAAAAAAAAAAAAAAAACATAGAGCTTCCTCCCTCTGCTTCGCCTCCGCCCATCTCCTCCTCCACCGTCTCCCTCCACCTCACCCCCACCAGCCGCGCCGATTCCCTCTGACCCTTCCTCCCTTTGCCTCTGCCCATCTCCTCCTCCACCTCCCCCCCCGGCCGCGCCAATTCCCTTTGACCCTTCCTCCCTTTGCTTCGCCTCCGCCCACGTCGGATTACTCAGCGCTCGTGGGCTATGCGTTCGTCAGCCGGATCCCAAATCGTATTCGCATCTGAGTGCAGAGCTCGATTTCAGAACATCTACCGATTTGGGATCCGGCCGACAAGCGTAGAGCCCAAATCAGATGTTAGAGATTTCAAAACATCTACGCCCCCGATTTGGGCTCAGCACTCGTCGCCAACTCCCTCTGACCCTTCCTCTGCATCGTCGGAGGAGGAGAACGAGAGGAGAAATGGGAGGAGAACGGGAGTCGCAGTTGCCCAACACTGCAGCTGTGAAGGAGGAGAACGGGGAAGCAGGGGCCAAACTAGTTTCACGACATAAGGAAGGAGAACGGGCTAAGGGCATTCATGTCCCAAAATCAAAATTTTGCCTGTGTTATCAGGGGGGATAAATTTTATCCCCCCAACCACTGGATAAACTATCACCCTAACTCTGATACATATCCTTCTCCCATCTTATTACACGCCAACCAAATGCATGATAAGGCAGGATAAGTTTGTCTTATCCTACCTTATCATGCCATCCGAACACCCGTAAGTTGATAGAATTGATAAAGGAGTCCTGAGAATTAGCATAAACATTTCGTGGCTTTATATAATGCTTATATGAAATCTTACCTTCCGATGAAGCAAGGATTTTTAGGTAGGATTTCTATGGTTTCTTCTCTTGCTTCTTTACTTCTTTTTTTCATTTTTATTTTATTTCTAGTGGTTAGTGTTTTGATTTAATATTCACAAGCACAGAAGATTAACCATTTCAAACCCAAAACATTAAATATTGTTTCCGAATCAACCTAACCCCTCCTAGTAATCAGCCTTCAACTTTACCCTAAAATTCTCTGAAAATTTTGCTATCTGCAACTACTGAAAATCATGAAATCAGTTGACTGTAAAAAATCAATTAATATGATGAAGAAAGTAGCAGTTCCAACTTTCACCTGTTTGACAAATACATCCCAGAAAAGTGGTCCAATAATAGCAGTTTGCCAGTTATGAATGTGCAACACATCCGGCTGCTTCCCTGATTTTACTATATAATCCATTGCAGCTCTGGAGAAATAAGAGAATCTGACAGCACCAGCCACGAAGTAAATAATATATCAAAGGTGGGCAAGAATGAAAAGAGTAGTTAACAATTTGTAGCAACAAAAATTGACAGAGCATACTAGTAGAATTTCTTTACTGGGTGAACATAACTGTGATAGACAGCAAGAATGGCTTTTCCATAGCAACAAATCAACAAACCTCCATGAAGGTTGAAGCTGATCTAAAGGTATGGGAATTTACCTAAAAGTTATACAAATATGAATAAATAAACTAACTACAGGTTTGCTATAGAGCCGGCCCAAAGCAGGGGATAAATTGCTCGTGTTCCATGGAAAGACTAGTCTCACAAAGTTGGAATTTGATGTCCTTGAGAGTATAAGGAATCAACTAAAAACATGAACCATACAGTTTTCTGGAAATTTAATATTGCTTTTAAAATCACTAATATGTTTGAAAACAAACAAAAAAAAAGTGTCTGAGTGATCACCTTCCAGTGCCTTCAGCATCAGCTCTTTATCTATCAAAATAATTTGCAAATTCCCCTCAAACAATTTCTTCTAAAACAAGAATGTTTTTCAACTTCCGTAAATACAAGGCCTTTTCATGCTAAATGCAGCATTGCAAGTATCACTGGTAACTAGTAAGAAATGCAACCAATTCAACTAAATTAATTTGACACGTGTGACATTTCAAACCTGATTATCTGCAAACTAAAAAGTCTGTACATGTGCAACAAGGTTCAGGTGGTTTCTAGTTGTTGGCTTAACAAGAAGAATAAAAGAAAATATATGGGCAAGCAAACAAAATATCAAAGTCATTGGTCAAAAAGTTCAGTAAAACTGCACCTTACTATTTAACAAATAAAATAAAAATCACTAAATAATGGCGGGATAATCAAAGAATATAAATGCAAATTAAGAAAAGAAAGCTTTATTGAAACATCAAATTTTGCCAAACTGGCAGTATCACAAAACACTGGGCCAGTACAAAGAAATACTATAAAGAAGAGAGACATCAATGATGAAGAAAGAAGAAACCAAGGAAACAGCCAAAACAATTGGTGAATCCACAAGCGCCCCCCCCCCCCCCCCCCCCAAAAGAAAGGGATATTCTGATATTTACAATTTTTAGAGAGAGGAAAAAAAAAAGCATTAACAACAATTGAAATCAAGAAGAGAAAGGCACTAACCGTTCAAAGTCATTTGAGTAGCCATATACTCTCTCTTGGCTGAAGAGCGATGCATAATGAACAGGTTGTATAAAAGTGACTCCAATGCCATAAACAACACTGTTTAACAAGAACAAAAGATCATGTGAGTTTAGACAGTCAATTATTTACAAAAATTGCAGAATGCATTTTTTGAATCACTGCTGATTTTATTTCCTGCTCTGACAACAGTGATAAATGGTTAAACATCAGACTCACCCCAACCAGATTCTGTTTACATGCAATTGGCCATTAAAATATGAATAGGAATCTGCTTCAATTTCTCTCAACCCTTGAACTTGATCTAGATCTAGGCTTGCATACCTATTCAGAATGTCCATTAGTCTTTCAGTCAAACAAGTAAGAAACTTCAGGACTTAATTAAAGATATTAACAAATGCTACAATTCAGTTTGGCATCATTTTATGTTGAGCATTTTTTTTTTTTTTAGTGGATGTTAGTAAATTGAAAACTAAAACATGTTTGATAAATTATTTATATTTTCAAAACATCAAGGTTTATGAAGTTTGAGAAAAGAGACTTTGTGATTACATGTTGAAGGTTTTGTTTGTTTATAATCCTCCTTCACTACATTCTTCCTGATATATCCAAGTTTTTTGGTTTTGTTTTTTAAAACATTGGCATAAACAAATTGCAAACATAAACGGAAAAATGTAAGGTAACGCAACTAATAGAAACAACAAACCAATTCAACAAGATTCTTGAACCAATAGACACTATGAAGCTGGCAAGATGAGCATGATACTTTTAAAGACCATCAACTCATGGTATCTAGACACCTAGGTCAAGAAAATTAGAGGGGTGAGGCTTGGCACCACAGCGGCAATAGAACAAAATTATTAGTGAATTACTAGTTAGACAGCTTGTATAATTGCAGCATGTTAGCATTTATATTTAAGAAAGAAATCTCAGAACAAAACATATAATGCACATTAAAAACCTTACTGAAGCATCAGTGCTCTAAAATAGAGGTGGCAATTCATATCCGTGTGTAGTGTCCATGTTTTAATATATGTCAGTCTTCAAATATCTCCAAGTTCACCAAAGTATTAAAAACTCATTTACAATGAAAATGACATTAATTGTGTCAACTTTGTGTCAAATAGGTTCTTGTTGGGCTGGGTTGAGTCATTTTCATGTTTCTTTCAGTAAATTTGTATCATTTCAATGTCTAATTACCTGTATTGGCATACATACTGAAAAGTCATCCATTGAAAGTCATTTTAATGTTTCGATCTATTCACTATTGACACTACACTTTAAAGGTCTACGCAATCAAATTCATAATACTGAGAATTAGTAATCAGACTTGGGCATCATGGTTTTGAAACAAGAAAAAGCCTCTTCAAATGTAGGTAAGCTTGATCAATTTTGACTCTCCCTAGACTTCATCATGCCAAGAGAATCATAGCGCTTTCGAAGCATTAGTAAACAAACATATATGGAGAAATCACAACTGCAATGAATTTACAGGCCAGAGAAGATGACTATGTAACCACAGAACCAGAAAACAAAAGCTAGTGTTACACCAAAGAGAATGTGAAGAATTGACCAGGTAATACTTTGACTGCACTAGAGTTTTGGAACTCCTGTCGGGAACACTCAGATGTTTCTGGAGAAATTTCGACATGAAATGGTTTCTTGTTCCAGTTGACGCATTATTAAATAATAACTTCCACTATTCATAGGATGGTGTAAGGTAAAATCTCTGATTCTGTGGCTTCTGCATGATCTATAAAAGAAGTACATGCTGATAATTTTGAGATGAAATGGAAATGAGATATAAGTCTGTTGATTACTTTGGTAAAATAATCTCCACCAAGTGACCCTTTCTTTGCAGTGCAGAAGATAGCCCTGTAACATATGATGCCAAAGATCCAACAGAGATGACGGGATCCATTTCAGTACAAATGTGGACGATGTGAAAACTTCTCCTGGAGAGAAGATTGTAGCAACCAGATAAGATAGAACAAAGAAAAATATATGTAAACGGGAAGAGAAAATAAGGAAAATAGAGAGCAATGATTTGATATAACACCTTGCTATAAAACCTAGTGATCTCACATAGGTGTAATTAATCCCATATGAAAAGTTTGTACATGCACATATGTAACGCACTGTCCTTCTACCTCATCTATGGCCACAGTTTACTGTTCCCTGAATTCAATCAATTGCCTCCGTAAATGACACCAAAGCAAGCAATTTTTTTATTCCTTTTATTTTGGGTAAATTTCATAAAACCCCCCTCAACAATGATTTCCTTCCTACACACCCTCAACTAAAAGAAAATCCCCCCTTGGATTTATCTGGTCAATAGTAATTTTAATATTAACTATCAACAGAATCAGTTAAATTACTTAAATACCCTGGTAAAAACCCCACTAACTGTAAATTTCATTAAACCCTCCTCAATTATCAGCTTTCCTTCAAATACCCCTCAACTATGAAAACATCAAATACTCCCTAAATCTAATGGCCAATGCTAATTTTAACATTGGCCGGCCAACATGGCCACCAAATGTGACCTGTACCACAATGGTCTACACAATCCATCAGCACTATCACCGTCACCGCCACCACATTCTTCCCATTTTCTCCACTTTCAAGTTGAGAACTATCTTATTTCCCTCTAGAATCGGTGGAATTTGTGTAGACAATCGATGGCAATACCGCCTCTGATGGCATTCATGTCCATCTTGGGCTTGAAATTTATTGGCCAAACATGAACATCCACTGCAGCGACTTCCTTGACATTGATGTCAGTGCCGTGACGTTCACCTTCCGGATCCATGATCTTCGCACAGACCCACTCGGATTCGATCCCAAGAACTTAGTCGAGTTCGATCAATTCATGCTTGGCAACATGTACTCTTTGTCCTCGTTGTGACTTAACTGATAATCCATACCGTAGTTGGGGGGAGGGTATTTGACAAAAAGTTGATAGTTGAGGGGTTTAAATGACATTTATAGTCAACAGGGCATTAAAATGGGGTATTTAAGTAATTTAACAAATTCCGTTGACAATCAACATTAAAATTAGCTTTCACCATTAAATCCAAGGGAATATTTGATTTTTTTTAGTTGAGGGAGGATTTAATCAAATTTAACCTTTTTTGGGGTTTGGGTTGGGATGGGGATATTTCCTCTAGAATGAAGAATTAAATATTTTAGTTAAATATATAATATAACTGTTAAGATGAAATGTGTAAACCAGAACAAACTGATGACCGGAAAATATTACTTTTTCTTTTTGCCTGAGAACTGTTGGAGTTCCGCCAGAAGTTCTGCATCACTACCATTCAGGATTTCAGAGAAGTTGTCAGCCACACTAACTTTTGAATCCATGATCAAGCTTCTCAAATCAGACGCCTCCCCAGTGTCAATCATACCTGTGAGGACCATTGAGTCTATCCTTAACAGCAACTCTGAGCTGATTGATAATTTATCTGCTCAACATGGAAACCCATATATATGAGAGCATTATTTGTTCATCTTCATCATATAGTTCTGTAAAAGCTGAATGCAAACATGACATGGAATCCTTCGAAACGAATGTAGTAGTACACTCAGCCAAGTGAAAGGGGTGCAAGTTTAACTCTTAAAAGTATCTCTAGTAAGACTTGATAAGTTTTTTTGCTAAGACTTGAATGAATGCCACTAACATGAACCAAGCTCAAGGAAAAGTTGGTATTTATTGCATCCATAGGTGCAGCTACCTAGGTAACTGTTCTTATAAAAAAAATAAAAAATAAAAAAACAACTCCAATGAATTCCAGACAAAAATAAACAGAAATAAAATTTTCTATAAATGGAACAGTTAAAGAAGAACCACAAGAACCCTAACATGTGTAAATGAGTCAATGTTTACACACTGTCTTCTGAATCTATATTTATAATATTAAAAGAAATACAAATAAGGAAAGAGAATAAATGAGAATATTCCTAGTGACATATTCCTATCGTACATTTCTAATCTAACCATATACATATTTCTACACTCCCCCTCAAGTTAGAGCATACAAATCATATGAACCAAACTTGTTTTATATATATATGTAATCCAAGATCCCCTAAGTGACTTAGTAAATACGTCTGCTAACTGATCACTAGAATTGACAAAGTTAGTAGCAATGCATCCAAACTAAATCTTTTCTCTGATGAAGTGACAATTCACTTCTATATATTTGGTCCTTTCATGAAACACCAGATTAGAGGCAATGTGCAAGGCAACTTGATTATCACAAATTAATTGTATTTGCTCAATTCAATTCCTGGAGTAACTGTTTGACCCATACAAGTTTACATGTTGCCAATACCATTGCACATATTTTGTTTCTGCACTTAACCTAGTAACTACGTCCTGTTCCTCACTCTTACAAAAAATCAAGTTCCTCCAAACATTTTGCAATAACCCAAGGTTGATCGCCTATCTAAAAGAGATCCAGCTTAGTCTATGTCTAAGTAGCCAATGATCTAAGAATGACCTTTGTCTTCATAAAAAAGTTCTTGGCCCGGCGCCCCTTTGATGTATCTAAGTATTCGGATTGTAGCATCCTAGTCAAGATTATCAAAAACGAATTTTTACTCAAAAGCATTTAGGCTCTGTAAAAACGAAAACGTAAAAGCGAGACGCAAAAGCGAAGATTTTACTTAATACATACACATATATATGTATATATATAAAAGGATGTAAAATAACTATAAATTAATATAGTGTAAGACAATTGTAATTAATTTCATCCATTGATTTTGATCAAATTAATTATGTAAAATTTGGTATAAGTGTTTTACACTTATACGGATGTCAACTAATCTCTTCTCATATATATATATATATATATATGTATGTATATATAACATAAACAATAAATAATAATTCAAATTAAAATAACTAAATCATAAATACTCAAATATAAAGTTAACATAAGTACAATAACAATAAGGAATTAAACTAAAATAATCAAGTCACTTATATGAAATAGAGATTAAAATAGTGTATTGGATGAAAGCGATTAGTAAATTGAAAAATTATAAATTTAAAATTAAAAGCGTGAAAGCAGCTAGTAAAAGCGTGATTTATAGTTTTTATCACTTTAAGGCGAGTTTTTACAAGATTTTACTCAAAAAACATTTTACGTGTAATCGAAAGCGTTTGGTATATACTTTTACGCTTTAAAAAGAGATTTTGATAACCGTGATCCCAGTGACTATCACATGGAGATTGTAGAAACTGACTAACTACACTTACAGTAAAGGAAATGTCTAGTCGAGTGATGGTAAGGTAATTCAATTTTTTAACAAGTCTCCGATACCGTCCAGGATCCGATAAAAGCTCCCCCTATCCTGGTAGGAGTTAAATATTTGGACCCATAGGAGTGTCTACAGGTTGACAATCTGCCAAGCTAGTCTCTTCTAAGATATCAAGAGCATACTTTTGCTGAGAAATAATAATAATAATAACAATTAAAGACTGAGCTATCTCAGTACTAAGGAAATATTTTAAGTCGACCCAAATCCTTGATCTGAAAATGACATAAGAGGTGTTGTCTTAATTAACTGATACCTTCTTCATCATCTCTTGTAATAACGATATCATCTACATACACCACAAGATAAATGCTCTGATAATGTGAAGAATGGTGATAAAAAATAAAATGATCTATCTCATTGCAAATCATACCAAACTATTGAACTACTGAACTGAATCACCCAATCCATGCTCGTGGAGACTGTTTTAGGTCGTAAACTGATCGTGTAGGCAACATACTAAGCCAGACTCTTCCTGAGCGACAAATCCAAGAAGTTGCTGCATATAGACTTTTTCAACAAGCTTACCATGTAAGAAAGTATTTTTGATATCAAGTTAGAAAAAAGGCCAATGACACATTGTAGCCATGGAGAGGAGAAGATGAATAGAGGCAATCTTAGCGATAGGAGAGAATGTATCGCCACAATCCAAGCTATAAATCTGAGTATAATCTTTTGCCACTAAATGGGCCTTCAAGCGATCAATCTTTCTATCAAATCCAACCTTGACAGTATAAACTCATTGACACCCAACTGTGAACTTGCCCGAAGGAAAGGGAACTAGTTCCCAAGTGCCACTAGAAGGTAAGGCTGTCATTTCATCTAGCATAGCCTGTTACCATCTAGGATGTAATGAAGCCTCACTTGTACTTTTAGGAATAGCTACAAAGGACAAGAAGGTGACAAAAGCAAAATAGGGAGAAGACAGATGATGGTAACTCAAAAATGTAAAATAGAATAAGGGTTTCGAGTAAAACGGTTACCTTTACAAATAGCAATAAAAAGGCTATAAGAAGGAAAGACCTGAGGCAGTAAAAGCGTTGGATCTAGATGAGCATATGCAAGAAGGAGTGGTCAACGTTGATAGGTTTGAAAAGGACAAAACATAGCAACTTCAGCAAGTGGTCCAAGAAAAGGAGCTGGAAGAACGTTTGATTCAAATGAATTCTCAATGGAATAGGAATAGAATGAGAACTCCTCAAAGCAAGTAACATCTACAGAGATCATGTAGCGATGAGTATTAGGATGATAACATTGGTAACCTTTCTAAAAACGAGAGTAGCCAAAACAGATGCATTTGAGAGATTTAGATTCAACTTTGTTCTGTCTAGAGGTTAGTTTATAACCAAAACAAACACCACCAAAAATACGGGGAGGAAGAGAATATAATAGAATAGATGGAGACAACAAAGACATAGGAATGTGATTTTTTAAGGCAGAAAAAAGCATGCAATTGATTAAGTAACAAGTAGTATAGACAACATCACCCCAAAAAGTAAAGGAACATGATTATGAAGAAGTAAAGTGTGTGCTATTTTAATCAAGTGTCGATTCTTACAATTAAGATACCATTTTACTAAGGTGTGTGGGCACATGAAGATTGGTGAAGAATACCTGTGAAGACATTAAAGAAGTGAAAGAATAAGAAAACCATTCACGCACTTTATCACATTATCACTTCTTAAAGTGTGAATAGAGGTATGAAATTGATTACGAATCTCAACACAAAAAGTTTGAAAAACTGAAAAAATCTCAACATGAATTTTTATTAAAAACAACCAAGTACATCTAGAAAAATCATCAATAAATGCCACAAAATATTGCTAACCAAAAATTGTGGGAAACACGACTAGGACCCTAAATGTACATATGTACTAACTCAAAAGGAGACGTAGCCCGATTATTAACTCGCTTGGAAAATGAACTTTGAACATGTTTAACAAGTTGACATGACTCATACTCTAAAAACTTTAAAGACAACAAACTAGGAGCCATCTTCTAGAGTTTAGAGATGCTTGGATGACCTAACTGATTGTGGAGAATAGAAGGTGAAACAACGGATGTAAAGGCAGCATGAGATAATGGCAGTGTAAGGTGGTATAACCCCTGAGATTCATGCCGTTCGCCAATCGTCCGTCCTGTATCTCAATCTTGTAGAAGAACAGAGTTACAATTAAAAGCAATAGAACAATTAAGGGAACTAGTTAATTTATTGATAGTAATAAGATTAAAAAGGCAGTCAAAGACAAAAAATAGAATTAAGAGTTAAAGAAGGGAGAGGACAAATTTGTCCCAAGCCTTTAGCCATTATTTTTGAACCTTTAGCTAAAGTAATCATAGGGAGAGACCGTGGACTGCAGAGATTAGAAAAAAAGATTAATATTACTAGAAACATGATCAGAAACACCCAAGTCCAGAATCCAAGGACCAGGAGAAGAGTGAGTGAGGCAAGCAACCGAATTACCACTCTGAGCAATAGAGGCAAAAGCATATGACTAAGAACAAGTAGATGCAGATGACTGAGTAGCCTAATATGATAGATAGCTCTCATAGGTAGCAGTAGGAATGGTAACTGTGGGCACCTTAGATATAGGAGAAACTTATGGTTGGGCAATATTGGCAGCACGATGTGGCCTACCATGTAATTTGTAGCAGCATCCACGAGTGTACCCCATCTTATGACAATAAGTACACTGAGTAAACTGGACTTTACTATGCCTTTGTTGGCCAAACCCAGTGAAGCAATATTAGATTGGGAAGCCAAGAAGAAAAGTCACCAACAGGAGTAATCGAAGTAGATATAGACTGAGTAACCCGAAGTAGTCGAACAAAAACATCTTCCATAGAAGGAATGGAAGAACTTGCCAGTGTCTGTTGACAAACAGAGTTATATTCTAAAGATAAACTAGTCAATGTAAAGAGCATGAATTATCATAATTAGATTCCTAAGTAGCAGTATCAGTAGTGATAGAAAGGAACTTAGTAAACTTTGACCAAACGCCCTAGAAATGTCCCAAATAAGTAGATATAAGTAGATATGAGCTCATCCTCTTTTAAAAAATTAATTATGTCAGATATAATCTCATAAAATTGCTAAATGTCATTTGTATAAAGTAATTTGGCTTTCTCCCATACTTCATAGCAGGTTTAGTAAGGTCAAAAAAGATCAATCAATTAACAATCAATAATATTCCACGACAGACTACACAACTAAACATCAATTGCTTCCCAATTATCTTTATCACTTGTGGGAATATTAGAAGCTTTCTTAGTCAAGTGATCAAAATAGCATTAGCCATTAAACCAAAGTTCAACAGCAGAGTTTGCACCATTAAAAGGCTCAATAGTAACAACTAGAGAACTTGGAATTATTAAACTAAAAATAGTACACTTACTAGAAGAAGATGAGGTAGACATGACAAAGAACAACAAACAGGTCAAACAAAGGAAGCAAGTTTTGAAATCTAACAACTCACTCAGAAATAGAAGCAAACTCAAACGGTAGTCATTAAAGTCGAAGACAGCCCACTGCGTTGAAGCTAAAGAGATCTGCAAAATCTAGAGAACGATGGCTTCCGATGTGACCATGGTGATCTAGATCTATCTAGAGCCACCAGTCAACGATCGAAAGATAAAGAGACTTCGAGAGTTGACAACTTGAAACAACGATGGCCAATGAACAAAATCTGTGCAATCTGAGTGCCGACGAATGAGATCTCCGAGCTGACAAACAAGATCTGTGCAATTTGAGAGCCTCAAACGAGATCAGTAGCTGTAGAACAAATCACACAATGGATTTGGCCTGAAATAGTGAGGCAACACTAGCGGAAAAAAATGCAGTCGACAACGAGGCAACGTGTGTAGTCACACATTGTCGGAGAAGAAAGTTGGACAATTTCCTGCGGAGGCACATGGTGGTGCTAGCGGCGACACTATTTTGACAGGTTGCTAATCAGAGATAGGCAATCACGGTAATGGGGTCCATGACGAAGAAATAGACCTCGAATATATTTCTTTGGTACAATAGTTACATGAATAGCGATGAAAAAATAAAATTTAGAAAATTAGGATTTCAAAACTAGGCTCTGATACCATGTTAAAGAAGAACCATAAGAACCCTAATATGTGTGAATGAGTCAGTGCTTATACACTGTCTTTTGAATCTGTATTTATAATACCGAGGGATATACAAAGAAAGAAACAGAATAAATGAAAATAAATGAGAATATTCGTAGTGATATATTCTTAATCTACCCAAATACATATTTCTACAATAACCAACAATGCTCATTCCCCAGTTAAAATTTTACTCGCATTTGGGATAAATTCAAGGATATATCAGAAGCAATTATCACCCTGGTCAAAAGAAGTCCACGGGCTCCAGAGAGTTACAGTGGCTGAACCTAACAAGATAGCAATTACGACTCAAGAACTAATAAATTTAATTGGCATTAGTAGTATACTCTAGAAATAGATTTGTGTAGTACGAGTATTTCAAAATCAGTGGCAGAATGTTGGCTAATCAGAGAGTGCACATTGAAGCAAAAACAATTGAAGCATTCTTCTTTTTTTACTAATTTGGTGCATCAAGCAAGAAATATATATCTGGTATTCAGAAAGTTAAGATGCCAGTCACTGAAAAAGGACACAATAAGAAAAGGGTAAAAATAAAACCAGACTTTATGAATTACTGAGATGATTTATGTGAGTGATCTTTTCAATTGAATTCAGCATGCTGTTTGACATGCAGGTATCTTCACATATATATCAATGTTCACACAGAATGTGTTTTACACTTAGGGATGTTGAACCCAGAACATGATTCCCATGCTTATGTTATCAAGAATAATCCCATTTGGACTGCCGAAAACATAAAGAGAGGATGAACCCACCTTTGTTCATTAATCTAACTCATACACTACTACATGCACAAAAAATCTCTCGTACTTGATGCTTTTTAGAGTGAAGGGTTTGAAGAACTTGAAAATCTTCAAAGCTAGATAGCTCTATATGGAATCTTACAATGCTGTAAAATTGGCCCAAGCCATCACTAAAAATGTCATCTCCTAAGACTCTAGAAAACAGACCAGATATTCCATCATGAACCAAGGACAAAAGTCCCCTTTCAGTTCCATGAAATGAAAATTAAAAAAAAAAAAGTAAAGAAAGAAAACAGAAAAAGAAATCTTGAAGACTGAAGAAACAGATTTTTTTTTTTTTTTTTTTCTTTCCAAAACTCTACTTTCACGCTGCTGAGCCATGCATGTATAGTAATTGCTAATGATTAACAGACAGACAAATGTCACAATTAAGAAATTACCAACAGGGAACATGAGGGACACGGAATACTTTGTCTAGGGATTTCAAAAACAAGAAATTAAGAGAGTATACCTTTTGGAAAGGTGAGATGCTTTTTCTCCAATTGTTCTATCCTATGAAGCAAAATCTGTTTTTCTCCTTTTACTTTTTCCAGCTCCTCCATGGCCATGATACGTTGCTTGTTCAAGTACACAATATCTGAATGGTGCAATTAAGGCATCACAATAGATGATAATCCCTTGCATGACACATATTAAATCAAATCCACAAACATATGACCAAAATCACCAATGCAATGAATGGATGACAGTCATTGAAGGAATTACTTTGCTGTGCTTCCTTAAAGAGTCGCCAAATCTCACTGTGATTCTTTTGGGATATGTTGTGCATAGATTGTAGCATTTCCTGTAGAAGGACAACAAAATACTCTTGAATTGCTGTTGAAAAAAGGCAGCAAGATGGAATTCAAGCAAGAAGAACACACCTGAGATATCTCTAAATTATCTTCACCTTCTATCCTAGAAATTGAAGTAACATACATTATACACTAAATATTAAGAGATACACAAATTTCACAAAAAAAAAAAAAGAACACAAAAACAAACAACTAATGTGCTTACCCCTTATGGAATGATCCACTAGAAAAGGCATTCTCTGGCCCACTCTTCCTGCAAAAATTCCAATGCGCTTAGATGTAAAACAAAAAGGTTGTATGCGAAGTATCTATTCTTTTCAATATGAAATAATAACCATTTAAATGAAGCTTTACATCATTAAAGGATTTGGAATACCAGGCAGCAATAAGGAATGTCAGAGTTTCAGCAGCTTTCCTTGCTCACAGAGACAGTTACCTTAGAATAAGTTAAAAGAAATTGTTGAACTTAAGAGACTTGCCCATTTTGGCTGCTGGTAGCCTATTACAGTCTTGTACCAACACAATGTCATGCTTTGGCATGGGATGGTCTCTCAATCTCTCCACTCAATATCACACCCTCTTCAGACCCTTCCAATGTGCTACGTATCTTTGGAAGGACCAAGCCCATGATACCACTTACATCTTATGCGAATATATTGCCAGCCTGATAATTCTAGAGGACACGCAGTAGTGGTTGATGATGTGGCCCACAAAAAACCAAATATTACACCAACATCACAAGTAATCAGCTAACCATATGACCAACCTAAGAAGCACAGATATGCTATTTTATGTGCCACATGATATGTAATGTCACGCAGCATCGGTTATCTAATTTTTCTTTTTTCACTTTATTAACTTCAAACCCTTGTGTCCAAACACAAGGACAAGCAAGGACAAGTATGAAGCCACAGCTTTCTCCATATGAAATAAGATTTACCTAGTCTTATATCATAACAAAAACAACATGAAATTAAAAGCATGCATATATTTAGGCAATAAATAAATGTAAACTTGAGTTTACAGTAAAATATATGCACATACAAATCTTTTGGCTCTGTTTGGTACAAATATTTCTAAAATACTCATGTCAGACTGTCAGTGTTTCTCTCCCTGTATTTTTAGACACCATATATTCGTATCAATTTTCGTGTCTGTTATTATGAATGAACTCAATATGATAATTGATTGACTTTCCCAAACGTAATGATAGACTACACACGTTAAGAATGTCTATGGATATAACCCAATTACTGCATGGTCCACACTTTTGAGGCAAAAATGCAGAAAATGAAATCGATGTAGTTCTGGCAGGAAATGGAAGTATGAGAGTTTGAAGAACTACGGGTACAAATAAATAAACGAACATTAATAAATACCATATTGAAAAACAAAAGCGAAGGGTAGCTTATGCTTAGTAACCATAATTAGGAGATTTGTAAAGAAGAGATATGAACTGTGGCAAGGGAAATCGATTACAACAAAGCTCGAAGCTTCGGGCGGAAAGTAAGACGAGCAGTTGAACTTAAATAAACAATTCAACAGACTGACAGCTACTTATCTGTTGGCACATACCATCTTATAGTTACATAAACAGAAGTGATTAAAGAGTGAGTGATGAGTGTATTGCATTGAAAGAAAAATCAGTTGAAAGGAATTCATTACCCAAAGCAACTGATGGTTGCCGGGGTTTTCGCAGCTCTGAATTTCACTGAACGGGCCTTCAGAGAAGCTGAAGGGAAGGAGACGGCAGTATTCAGAAAGATCTCCATTACGTTTCGAGAGAATGAGTTAGACCTACACCAACGTGCGTTCTCTTCTTAACACCACTGCCACACTGCCACTTGATCCATCCATATCCATTCACGGGGTCTGCCTTCACTCTTTCTTCCCCGGATCAGTCCGGCTTGAGGTCTGTCCAGTTCTTGTCTCTACTCGCGTCATACCCCAGTCCGGTTTTTTCTTAAGTTATTACGGTTCGTTCGAACATTACCCTAAGGTTGTGTTTGGATAAACTTTTTATAAAAACATTTTTTTAGAAGAGATTTTTTTAAAAGTGATTTTTTACAAGCTGGAGTTATTTTGTGTTGGGATGAAATTAAAAAAGCACTTTTAATTTTGAAAAGTGCTTTTGTATTGTTTGGATAGAAAAATATAAAAGTACTTTTTTCTTATAAAATTTACGATAAATGACATAAAAAAAATACTTTTTAGCAAACATGTTTGGATGATAAAAATTTAAAAGCACTTTTTTCTTATAATTAAAAAATAATATTATTTCATTTTTTTACTCCAAGTTTATTTTAGCAATTCAAACAAATATTTTATTTCAAGTTTTATTTAAAATAAATATATTTATTCCAAGTTTTGTAGAGTTTTTTATTTAACCAATTACAAATAAAATGTATAATTACTAAAGGTGTTTATTTTATTTCAAATTAATAAAAAAGTGAAAAATTAAGGAGCATGAAAAATTGCAAAAAAAAAGGCATGCTCAGTTTGAAATTTTAACTAACATTAAAATAGAAAATGATATTCAAATCCATTCATATAAATGATATTAACAACAAGCATCCAAAAATTAATATCAAAAATGTCTAAAAATAAGTACATATAAAACTAATTATGCATTCGCCATGGTAATTGGTCCCTAATAGCATTTCTAATTTCTTCCGTATATCTAACATCTGCTTGTGTTGGCTCTTGCCATTCATGATGATCAGCTATAGTATTATCATTATCGTCATTGAAATCCCACTCTCTATCTTCCAACTTTGTAATATTCTCAAAATTTTCGAGAATACTTAAATAACCAAAGTCCATTCTTCTAATGTAATTGTGAAAAGCAAAACATGCCCATATAATGGAAATCTGAGTTTTAAGCTTAAAATTGGTCATGTTTTGCAATATCCTCTCTCTTGCTTTACAAATATTAAAAAGTTCTTTCAATAACACTTCTCAAAGTAGAATAAAGAAAATTAAATGCTTCATTTTTTGATCTGAAACTAGGGGCCAATCTAAAATGTGGAAGATGATACATTGTGTTTCTATATGATCTTAGGAAATCTTTGAACAACGGATATCCCAAGTCGACGAGATAGTATTTACCTGTACATGAACAAAAAAAAAAATATGACATAACATATTATAAAACATTTATACGAAGTTAGATTACATAACACTAACCTTGAGGGGGATAAGGAAATTGCAAATATAGCTTGCGAAGTATCTTCATAAAAATTTTGGAGTCATGGACAGATTATTCCCAACCGCACAATGCAAATGTAAAACACATATTGAAATCACATGTAGCCATCACATTTGTGCTTGCATATCCTTTCCTATTGAAAAAAGGTATCTACTTATTTACTAGGACACGAATTCCAATATGAGTACTATCTATTGCCCTTATATAATCTTTAAAATAAGGCCAATATCGATCACCATTCTTAATATATTCTGAGATAGTAGAGTGCATTGGATCAACAAGCCTAATTGTATGATCTCCTAATCTATATACAGCTTTCAAAACTCGGTAAATTGCCTATGAATGGTCTCACCAGAATGTTGAAATCGCTCTTCAACATTTCTATATGTTGCTCCATGACCTATCATATATAACACTTTCATATGTTCCAATGTGTTTGGTAGGCATCAATCCATTATTTTGAGTCAACTCACATACTAATTGATCAAACACATGTTTTCTCATTCTCAATTGCTTAAAAAACCTATTCTCATTTCCCTCTTTGAACTCTAGTAACCACAAAAAACCTAAAAGAATTGAAATCCTTTTCTGCTTTTCGATAGCATATTTTAGTAAATGATCTGTAACTAAAGTAGCAGTTAAAGTTCTTGCAACATTAAATCGATATCTAATATTATTTTCAACTTCAATTCCCATTTGAGAACTAGCATCACTTTCATCGAAACTATCAGTCATCTTGTGTAACAAACATAAATAAATTGTATCAATGCACAATAGTGAACAAATATCCTCAAGTTTCAACATAAATGTCATTAAAATAGAAATTTCAAGTAATATATCTAGCACACCATCACATAAGTCTAACAAAAAAAACATAGATAATCCATGTCAAACAAAAAGGAAAAAAGAGGTACAACGATGAAATAGTCATCCTCTCAATGACGGTGTCGAATGTCATCCTCTATAAAAATGTTCAGCCAACCAACAATCATGTCACGATGAGTCTACATCATGTGAGAAAATGCAATCTTGTTTTCTTTGGTGGCCAAGATTCTTATATCCAAAAAATACTAAGAGCTTCTAGACACTAAGCCCGAAACCTCATCTAGTAGTGACAAACATTTCTCAAAGCTATAAGGGTCATTTGTTTTCGGTCCTACAATAGTAGCATTTGACAATTGGCCTATCCCATTAAGAATACGATCAAGAGATTGTTAAAGTTTATCTGTTACTCCAACCTTTTTATCTCATTTCCCCGCTGTCTTTCTTGTTTTTTGGATTTGAAGAACTTGGCACAATAGTTGGTTGAACATCCTGACTATCTCCCTCATCCTTACCACCTTGGTTAATCTCAGTAATTTCAATACTCTCACCATGAACATTACCTCCTGCATCTAATGGTGGATCTTGATATGGCATTAAAATAGCAAATTCAGTTGCCACCGTACCACTAATGCATTTCTCCATCAACTCCAAGAATTTGGGTCCCCTATTCTTCCACTTCAAATTCTCCGGATCCTCTAGTAATCCAACAAAAAAGAAAAAGAATAAACAAACTAGCATTTATAGACTACAATAATACACATATCCTAATTCATAACAAAACATATATCCTGAAAACATATCTTGCCCTTATTTGTCCACCATTCATCCAGAGCTCGTACGGTTTTTTTCTTATGATCCCATCCAAGGCCAGTTTGTTTTTCAACCAGTTTCATAAATGATGAAAACTCCCTTTTTAAGGCGTCCCACCTATTTTTCAATTGTTTGCGATCATAAACATGGCTTGTTCTCTCATGAAATTTTTGTTGCACATTCTTCACCCTTATTTACTAAAATGTGAGCTTGGCCTATTCCTGGCAAGTATCTCCTCAATGCAAACTTTCAAGAATATTTTGATTTTCTTATCATCCCATTTTACCTTATCTTTTCCATCTCCCTCACAACCACTCACATTTGTTTTGGGTTTATGTACAAAAGTAAAACATAGAGGCATATATTAATCACATAATATGAATCAAACAAGAATTTGCAATAAAAAAATGCAAGTAATTTTCCACTAAGGCAACTTCTATGCAATATTTACATGATTTCAAGTAAAATTAAGACCAACTGATTGAAATAATAGTGAAAGTCATATATAGAATTCTAGAAACAGTAGAGGATAACAATTGCATGGGTCTTCCTCCATCTACCATTGCTTAGGTGAAGGATAAATGAAACAGTAGAGGATAACGATTGAAACAATTATGATTAACTATATACTACTTGTCAAGTCTTATCTTTATCAGATAAGCCAAGTATATTTTAATTATTTAATTTACCATAGTTGTTTTTTTTTTTCTCTTTTGTGCTTTCCTTTTGTTTTCCTTTCCTTTTTTTGGTTGGTAGGGAGATGGAGGCTTTATTCATGTTGTCAAATACTTGGTGTTATTTTGGTCTTGTATTTGATACTATGATAAGTGAGTCAATCTAGGAAGAATCCTACCTAAATTTCTAAAATAATACCTTGTATTATTGGATAACCTGGCAAAATTAGATGATGGACATGGAAACAGAAATGTAGTTGCTGGCTGGCTCGTGGTTGCTAAAGAACATGGAAACATAAATGGAGTTTGTCATGAGACAAATACGTTGAGGACATGGAAAAAAAAATGAAACTGTGTTCATATTGTTGATAAGGACAATGTAAAGCTTTGACACGTATTCGTGGAGCATCACAAAAAAATAAAGAAAAAAAAGGAATGTGGATATGATTTTAGCATGTCTAATATGTGGCTTGATGCTACTATGTTATGTTCAGCATCATCATGGCATGCCAAAATGGAGTGCCACAAAAATGGACTTTATGTGCATCCTAGACAATGAACTTTTGATAGAAGGCAAAGTGCTTTGAAATAAATGGCTAGGCATGTAGGACTGTAACATTATTCTAACTTCTAATGATCTATTTTTGTTTTAGGTCATTTGATTGAAAAGTTAATGAAAGCAAATTATGATTTTCTGTATAAGTTATACCTTTAGATTTTCAATATAATCATAGGATAAAAAAATGATGGAATTCTTTTTAAATTCATAATTTATGTCAACTATAAACATAATCACTGAATTTGCTACCTTGGGTGGTTCAAATTTAATCATGTCAAAGCATGTTGTGCCATGATTAAGGGTAAGCATCTAGTCAGTTTGGCTGATTACTGACTTGTTTGTCTAATTGACTTGAACAAAGCAAGAGTAAAATTTTTACTAAATCAAAGTAAAATTATGTGATACCAAATATAACCAAATTGAATTATATCGGAGAATGAAAAGACAGAAATCCAAAGAGAATTAACTCAAATGTGCTTTGACATTTATATAGTATAGAAGCACCAGAACTGTTTGTAGACTGTGAAAAGCAGTTGAGTGCAATATCTTTGTGCCCATTTGAATAATTAACAAATTTTTGTCTCAACATGCCTTAGCTAAGACTCATCCAAACAACAAACAATTAACAAATTGTACCCTTCCAAAAGCCACTTTAAACGGAGACAGAAAGATTAATTGAAAAAGGAAAAAAAAAAAAAAAAAATTAAAATTTATAACAGGATTCAATCAGCACACGTTCATGTCTTCATGATACACTTTTGCATAGCAATTACTAATGTCTTGAGCCAATACAATTAGTGGGCTAAAATCATTAGTCCTTCAAAGTTTCTTTTTACTTTTCTTAGAGATAATTTTTCATTCAATCCATTTACCCATTAGAAATCAAAAGAATATTGTTTTGCATGCCTTTCTGAACTGGAAAAATGATATTTCTGGTAGTAGCAACATGCAGGATCAGAGAGATAGTGGAAGATGTGGATACTATCAGGAGTGAAGAAAACTTTGGTATTCTGTTGTCCTTGTTCCTAGACATGTCAGACACACACATGCAAATGCACAAACTAATGAATGCAATATATATTGCAATATAATATTGTTAATACAAGAACAACATTGTTTCAATCATGTGGACGACATTGTTTCAAAAAGAAATTCCAGATACTGAGATTACTTCAAATGCACCAAAAATTTTCTCTAATCAAGATCTGAAATGCCAAACCATGGAATAAATGAGGCAAAAACATGGATCTCCAAGATCAAATATCTAACAAAAAGTAGTAAAAAAAGTAAAAGAAAAATAGAAAATGGGAGTTTTTGAGTTAAAAAAATGCTCAAATCTCACCTATCGACTGAGATTTGTTGAAAATCTGGTAGATCTGGGATGGAAAGGTTGTCTTCTGTGGATGAAGATGCAATCTCGATGGAAGATAGACGACGAGTGGAGTGAGATATGGTTAGATGATGGATGGAGAGACTGTCTTGGAGAATGATTTTAGGAATGAAGAGGCCATCTCGGCGGAAGAAGGAGATTGCTGAAGAGGAAGAGAAGGGGAAGAGATCGCTAAATGAGACGTATAGAACCCTGTAAAATGGCAAGGACAATCTTGCCATTTTGTATATTATCCAGGGTTATTTTGTCTGACAACCATTTCTTCTGCCTTTTTGCTCATCTTCTCTCTCCTCTACCTGAAAGGCTTCTCCTAGAAGCTCCTCCAACCAGTTTCTGCAAAAAATCATTTTTGCACTTTTTTTTTTGCTTTTGCTTTTTTAAAAAAGTCTATCCAAATGCACTAAAACATACCAAAAGTGCTTTTTTATTAGAAAAAGCACTTTTTTTTTTTGTAAATTAAGCCCATCCAAACGCAACCTTACATGTGTGCAAAAAGTGCATTTTTTGGACTCGCAAAAGCAATCAAGAAGAATTTATTACATTGTTTAACAATTAATTTTTATTTATTTAAAAAAATAAACAATTATTTTTTATGTACCTAACAAAAAAATTATATTATGAAAAGAAAATTTGTACAAATATATAGCGATAGATCAGGTACATTTTGAATAGCGTTTAATATTTCACTATCACAGTGTTTTACGAGGTCGATCCTTCCAACCGATGTTTGGTGGTAAAAGGGACCCTTCAAAGACGATCTCTGGCAGCAAGAGTCGTGATCACCCAAGCCTCTTAGTGACAATCAAGGACTCGGCAACTTCCATTGTGGTCATCTCAAGGAGGTGCACCTCATTGTGGTTCGGAATAAGCATAAAATTGCCCTATCCATCTAGCCAACTTGTCAATTTACACTAAAGTAAGAATTCTAATTTGCTTCAATTCAAAATCAAACAATGATATGGATAGGAATCCAATATTTTATAATGGGAATAAGGTTAAAAATTGGGATCAATTTTTGAATGAAAATAAAGATCTTAATATAAATAAATTAATTAAATTAAAATTCTTTCTTTGGCCTAATTATGGATTAGATTACTTTGTTTAATAGTTATCTCATTACAGTTTAAAATTTTAACCTACCTATAGTTTGATCGTGTGACAAATTAAGTTTCCCAAACTCACCATCACTCAATTTGCTCACCAAATCTCTCTCTCTCTCTATATATATATACATATATATATATATTACTTGTTTTATTTTTGCACAAACACACAAATTAAAACACTTACAAAGTCCTACATCTAAACAAGAGAAAGAAAGTTGGAGTTATGAGGTGTTTGGCATGTGGTTGATGAATGCAAATAACACTCCTGATATGTTAAGGGGTAACTTCTTGTAACTCTGCCCTCTCTTTTCCTTGAACTATTTTTTCCCTAGCAACAAATAACCAGAACAAAAAGTAACATCTCTCTCTCTCTCTCTCTCTCTCTCTCTCAAAATAAGACATCACTCCTTCGGGGATTACTATAAAAAGGCAGTAATTCCTGTAGGAGTCTTTAATTGTAGGCAATACTTGTTATGCTATTGTGAAGAGCTTCAAGGCAAAGATAGTTTTTAGTACATCTGACTAGTTGCTAAACCAAAATCATTAGTTTAAAGTTACTTCCCAACAACCTTTGAATCCATACAAACATGCTATTAAAGTTGTGAAATAAGAATAAATATATATGTTCACTTATGGTCACTAGACAACATTTTGCAAAAAGTATAACAGTCCAATTAAACTACTAAATAGAAGAGATAAGCTACCTTGTGTTCTACTCTTATCTTCGCGGTTAGAGGTTTTAGTAGACTAACTCACCATTTCACCTGCTAATCCACCTACATTTGACCAACTTGAATGTCACGACTTGGAAATTAAATCCATAACCAATACTAAAGTTATAATATAATCCAACCTAACAAGCTTAACAAAAATCATGAATTTATCATATAAATCAGAATGACTAAACCAAATCTCATAAAAGTAAAGTCTGAAATAGAAATATAGTTCAAATCTCAACAATCGTCAATACATAGTAGAAACTTGTTTGTAGCCAATGAATCTTTTCTACTGAAGTCTCGAAGTCTAACAAAAATTAGAAATAGAAATAACACTAACATCTAAAAATGACAAATCAAAAGCTGAAACAATAAATACTCCTTAAATGGCAAGATCCAAAGAAATGTTGAACTCTGAATATGAAAAATGATAAAGGATGAGTCGATAAACCCAGTGAATAATGATATATATCTGTAAGAATAAATGACAAATGTATTAGTTATAATAGAAAATTTTACAAAAAAATAGAAATTCACAGTTATCTAAAGTTTAGAGAGTTTGTGATTTGTAATGTAACATAAATTAAGCGGTGACCTCATAGTTTGCCAATAATAGAAATCAAGCGGCGACCTCTTAGCTTGCTAGTATATAGATATACATGTTTCCCATGTCGACTCAATATGGTAGTCTAGCATCATGTAACATTCCAACCCCAAGCCCTCAACATTCAATGTATGCTCTACTTTGCATAAGTGTGATTATACATTGAACAAATTTTATATTCGTGTCGCATTGGTGTGTGTTTGAGACATAGTCAAGTATTATTATTATTATTATTATTATTATTATTATTACCCTTTATTTAATGGTGAATCTAAATTCTTGTCCTAGTATTCTTGAGGATTGAGAGGGGTTAGAAAGACAAGAAAAGATTAGTAAATAAAATCTAAGAAATCAATGTAGAAGGAGTGGTTTCAGCTAAACATGATTAGTCGGGTGATTAGTGACTTAAGTTTATTTTAATTAATCCTTGATGGCAAGAAAGATATTTTGCAATTACTTGAGGGTAGGAAAATAATAATAACAAAAATAATAATTAAATAATTAAAAAATAATAAAATAATAAAATCTTTTTCCACCGCCTAAGTGAACCCCCTTAAGTGGCCTATTCGTGGCCTTCACCAGCTTGCCTGTTCGTGGAATGTAGAGAGGAGAAAGCAAAGGAAACAAGGGAGAGAAAAAAAAAAGGGGAGTGTGAATCGAGACGAAGCAAGTAAGAATTGCTTGGAATTTTTGGCAAGTTTCATGAAGGCTTCTTTTAGTATTGATTCAGCCATGTTCTTGCCCCTATTTTGTTGGTTTAGAAATTAGTTTTAAGACCGTTTTCATGGTGAGAAGTCAAGGAATTAAAGAAGCTAAGGCTCGAATCTTAAGGGGGTTTAAGAAACAACAATTAATTAGAGTTTTATGTAAGATTTTGTATAATTTGTAATTGGTTCATGCTTGCTGCAAATTCCTGCAAGGTTAGAGCTGTCAACTCTAAAATTTTGGTGAGGAAATGAAGGGAAGCTTAAGTAGAGGATAAATGTTAGATTAACTCTACTAAATCATGTGAACTTGATTAAAGAGTTGGTTAGTTTGTAGAGATTAGCATTTCTACTTGAAAGCCATAATTTTTCTGCAAGATTAACACTCGTTAAGAAAAGAAGTAGTCCATTTTAAGAGCTCCAAAATAAGGCAAGTTAAGGGTTAAAACAAAACTAAGAAAATGACTAAACGAGCTTAGTGAAACCAAGGCTAAATTGTCATTAGAACATCTAAATATTAATCTAAGACTACCCCTACCCACCTCTGGATTATTTTTCATAAAAAATTAACTATAACCTCTTTTGTGAATGTGGGCATATCCCAATATACATAACTCAATAATGAGAATATATTAATATTTTGATAATTTTTAGAATATGTGTGTAGTAGAACTTTTGGCTCGAAGTAGAAATGGCAGAAAATGGCTTAATTATAAATATGTTTCATATATGCATTAGCACAGTCAAGCATTCATACACAGTCCTAGCATGTCATTGATAATATATATGATTCCATTTTAGGAGAGATATACTGGCCAGCTAGTGAGACCAACAGAACTGAGTTTGAGCACACACAATATTAGCAAATGTGAGTGATCTTTCTCATAAATTCAATATTTTCCTAAAACAACAAAATTGACAATCTTTTTACAAATAAATGTTTTATTTCAAAATCAAAAGTTTTACTTTTCCAGAAATATTTTTCAGTTTATATGCTATACTACTTTGCTAAAAAAAAAGGAAACAGGGATCTCATTTTTATGTTGTATGTTATGTATATAAATGTTGCAATTCACCTGGATAATTTGTTGGGTAGTCACGTTACTGTAGCAGTATTACATGATTCATTTGTCTAGTAAGGTCTTACAACACCAACAAACCATATGTGTTCGTCTATTGGGTTGATGTCATATAGAACAAGTCTCATGGCCAGTAACACCTAGTGGATTCTTCTTATATTATGTTCATGTCTAGTGTGTGTCAGGTCTCACATTTATTTATAAAGCCGTTATATTTTTGCTTCCATCTTTATCTCTTTGATAACATTTTTGCTATGGTTAGATTTGCAGGCTTAACAGGTGAATTAGTTTTGTTTCTAAATTATGATAAGTGAATTTCTATCTCATGATGTGTTATTCTATATCAACTGTGCTAGTTTTATGAACTGCTTTTATTTATAGTATTATGTAACATATTTTTGTTTTACTGATTTTTAGTTGAAAAACTATTCACTGGGACACAAGTCTCACTACACCACTTATTTATTTTTTAGATTTCAGTAGTAAAGACCTGTAGCTGCACCAAGTGCATCCAGTATAGCAGCGTCTTGAGTCTTGAAAGGTTGGGCCCCACTCATGTCGATAGTAACTAGTTTGAGTTGTTGCTTGGAAAGTGAAAGTTAGATAGTTGTATTGTATATAGATTTTGTTTGGAAACGAGAAGTTACGTAAAATAATTATATTTTTAGTTATGATAACGACTTAGTTCTTCTTTTATGTTATGTCAAATTATATTGTGTTACATAGTTCTTTGAATGTGAGTTATACGGTTGACTCAGCAGGTATAATAGTTGAATAAGATTTGACCTTCTGCGGTGAATTTCGGGTATCGGAGGTTGCTAAACCCTATTCCACTATCACACCTCGCTTTAGTTACGTGATGGAATGTGACACATGATCCCTGTTACATGGAAATACAATCTAGGATGCACTCAATCTAATATCTACTACTCGTTAGTTACAATATTCTAAAAATTTAAATCTCCCTTAAAACAGTTTTTCAAAATTAAACACAATAGTCTAAACAAAAAAAAGGTTTTTCAGTTACAGATATAAACAATGTCAAGAAAAACAACATCAAATAGTTTCTCAAAATAAAATTAATAAATTACATTCATGTCCCTTGTTATGCCTTTATAACAAAATTTAATTCGATTTTCAGAAATCAAGTGTATCATGTAAAATTAAAAATTATAAAAAATACGAACAACTGTAAATACTCATAAATGTACACTATTACTCACAGAATAGGTTAGAATCAAACAGTTCGATTTTTGGTACTATGAGTTCAACAAAGAATTTCTGAGAAATGTAAAACCACAAAAGTGATAACATTTCCAAATTAAAATCTTGAATTACTTAAAAGTTTGATTTATTCTAAAACTTTTAGTTAAACCCGTTTGGTTGAGATAATTCAAATCCAAAACCAAGTTTAGATTTCAAAATCCAAAATTCAAATCCAGATTTAATAATTCTATATTTATTTTTTTTTACTTCTGTTAAAGAGAAATCCAGTTTCATATCTAGATTCCAAAATTTGGAGCCCAAATCTAAGAACTCAATCTAAATCTATATACCCAAATCCAACCTATTAGATCCAAAATTAGAATGCTAATATAAGCCCAATTTCAATATAATATATCGTTGTTGTTGTTATTATTTTTATTATTATTTTTAAATATCCAAATCCTTATTTGAAATCCAATCCAAATCCATTGATTCAGATCCACTATTTAAATCCATATACAGAATCCAAATTTAAAACTAAGTTCAAATCCTAAGATTCAGATCCAAAACCTAATTCACTATCCAAATTCAAAATACAAATCTTTGCACAAAAAACAAATCCAAAACCCATATCTAAATCTAAATCCATATTCATTACCTAATCCCTTAAGTCCAATATCACAACCCTGAAATAAATTCAAAATACATATTCTCAATTATAATTCTAGTTTCATTAAATTTGGATCTATAATTCTAAAACCATCTCAAAGCACTTAAACTGAAACTTGAAACTATCATCTAGATCCATATCCAAATCCAATATAGGGTTTATATCACAATCCAACACTCAACCCATTTCCACATAGCCATAATTGAATCTAAAATCCAAACCCAAACCTAATTCGTAGTTGATTAACTTGGTTGTCTTCCTGCTTCCTTCATCGAGTGAACCCATAGTAAGGCAAACTTCCAAGTCTGCAATGATGGCTTCCAATGTTGAAGAGACACAAGATAATTGCTTCAGCTTCGTCGATTGAACAAAAAAGGAAAAAAAAACAAAATGAAGAACGATAGTAATGCTTGCATCAACAATTGAGAAGGCAACGAAAATCAACGATTATGTCTTGATAATTTCTCTCAAAACTAGAGGTGATTAAGTAAAATTAAACGAGGAATCTTATCGTAATAACTTATATTAACATGATTGTGTGTTTAATTTGAGATTAAATTGTGTAAATCAGGAGGATTTGATAGGATTGAAATTAGGATTTCGAATAAGGAAATAGAGATGATGATTAAATCTAGATTTTGAAAATTTTCAATTCAGCCCCTCAATTCCCAATTACACGCGATTTAATCCTTGGTTATTTCTGATTCATTCCATTTAGGCCTGTAAAGTAGGAGTGTTCATCGGTTCAGTTCGGTTTTGGACATTATTCAAATAGAACCGAACATGTTGGTTTTAGATTTGTTTAGATATGATTGGTTTTTTTGCACCAAAAAACTGAACCAAACCAGAGATAGTTGAAGTCGGTTTGGTTCGGTTGATCGACCAGTTTTTCTCATTTTTTCTCAAAGCAAAAAAAAAAAAAAAACATGTTTTTATTCAAAACAAAAATAAAAAAAAATAAAATAAAAAATGAGATTTAGTTTTGATATCAAACTTGTACCTTCTAGGAAAAAATTGAAACAAAGTACAAATTAATGGGCTTATATAAAAAAATAGCATTAATAAATAAAACTAAAGTGAATCGGTTCAGTTCGATTTTTTTTTGGGACAAAACCAAAAATCAAACTGAACCGATTAGCTCGACAGCTCCATAACTTGAATTAAATCAATTCCTTTTGGTTTTAATAAGTTTTTAGTCAGTTTGGTTCGGTTTTGAACACCCATATTGTAAAGTTTAAATTAAATCAATTGGGCCCTCTAATTTTTTTAATTAAATCTCTGAATTTTTTATTCTTATCAATTAATTCCTTGAATTATTAAAATAGGGGTGTTCATCGATTCAGTTTGGTTTTGGACATCATCCAAATTGAACCAAACATGTTAATTTTAAATTTGTTTAGATATGATCAGTTTTTTTGCATCAAAAAATTGAACCAAACCAAAGATGATTGAAGTCATTTTGGTTCGGTTGACTGATCGGTTTTTCTCCTTTTTTTTTCTCAAAGCAAAAAAAAAAACACATGTTTTTCTTTAAAACAAAAATAAAAGAAAATAAAATCAAATATGAGATTTAGTTTTGATATCAAACTTGTACCTTCTAAGAAAAAATTGAAACTAAGTATAAATTAATAGGCTTATATAAAAAAATAACAGAAAATGATATATATATATATTAAATAAATAAAATCAAAATAGATCGGTTCACTTCAGATTTTTTTTGGACAAAACCAAAAATTGAACTGAATCAATCAGTTCAACAGCTCCATAAACTGAATTAAATTGATTCCTTTCAATTTTAATTAGTTTTTAGTCAGTTTAGTTTGATTTTGAACACTCTACTATAAAGTTTAAATTAAATCAATTGGACAATCTAATATTTTTAATTAAGTACACAAATTTTTGATTCTTATCAATTAAGTCTTTAAATTATTAAAATTTTTCAATTGCCCCTAAATTTGGGTATTACATTGAATCGCCCTATTTGAAATAATAATAGTGTAGATGCAATTTTACATTTTTACCCATCCACTTGTATCGGGATTAGATTGATTTTCTTACATAAATCTGTCCAAATCTGCTTGTACTCACCCCTTGTTGTGATAGTGCCTAGAAAAGCTTCCTCACGTCGTTGAATGTCAGAAATTGATCGTGCTAGTGTTCCACGAGGTTGATCCCTCCAATGTTCAGCGGCAACACAAAACCTTTCTAAGACGATATTGATAGCAAGAGTTGTAATTGCCCAGAGCCTCTTGGCGGCAATTGAAGACTCAACGACTTTCATCGTTGTCATCTCAAGGAGGTACGCCTCGTCATGGTTGTGCCTGAAAGAGCTTACAAAGATCATTGAATGTCAAAAATTAATCCTTTTGGTGTACTACAAGGCTATCCCTCAGACGTTCAGCAGCAAAAATATTGCAAATAAACAATGGAGAAAATTGATAAATCAAATTTGTTCATTCAACTCCAGCACACATTTATAGTGTCCATGTATTTTACGGAACGACAATATCTTTTCCCTCTTAGTCACGATGACTCAGATCTAAAGACAGAATTGAAGATAGTTTTCTTATGCACCATCTCAGCTGTTCATTGAAATAAAAGATAGGATTAGAAAGACAGGGAAATGAGTCTTGAAACCAAGGGAAGCAATTACAGCTTAAATAGATTAGTATTTTAAAGATTCATTTATGTAGTGGGTATTCTTAAAATAACAAATGTTTATTTTCTCAACGATCATGTTCAAGGCAAAAGAAGAAAAACAAAAGCAAAAACATGAAGGTTAACAATCGAGAAAACTATTCTTTTGGTACATGAATTATTTTCTTTTTTTATCAATTTAGTATATTAAAAAATATTTTCATCAATTTAATATATCAATCTTTAAATATTATAAAATTTAGTACATCTATCCATCAATATTAAATTTAATTAATAGTAGTGTCACGCTTCAACCCGGCACGTGACCGACACTAAGGCTGATACCTCAATCCTAATAAGCCTCAGACACATATGACTTGTACATAAGCGACATATCTCCTATTACATATTCAACTTTTAATTATACAGTTAATACAGATTTATTATAGAACTATGCCAAACCTTAACAGAGTAGTACATGAAGCTATTAAAACACAAAGGAAAGATTTACAAGATGTCCGTGCCTCACTGTCGGTACGGAAGACTGAAACCTGCTCACTGGAGTACTCAGCACCTGATCGAGGCTACAACCTGGAGAGGGGGAAAAAGGAGTGAGTATAAACCCAATAAATGACAATACTATTCTACCATGCAGGGATATGCCAGGAACACAGTATAACATAATCTCTCAAAACATGGTATCGAACATAACACATGTTAGAATATGGAATGCCTCACGGATCTCAATTCACGACAGTCATGGCACGTTGAAGGCATCAAAATCACAGAGCAACATGTCATAAATCACACCTCATACCGGGATCTCATATCAAAACTAACATCAGAATCACAGAGGGCACGTAGTGCTGGAACATCACCGTGTTTGTCAGAGTCCGGAATTAGAGTGCTCTCAACATACGAGTTTAGAGATCACACATAAACATATATATATATATATATATATATCTAAAAAGGTCTTTTCATGCAATACTAAACATTTCACAAAGTGCAACACATATACCGCTAATACATATCCCAAGATCAATTTTTGAAATCAGAAGTCAGAGTTTTATCAAATAAAGAAATAATAAGATTTTAAAACACACATATAGAGAATAGCAATGTCACTCACAAAAATTGTCAAAGTTAGAATTTGAAGCCCGGAGTGCTGACTCACTGGTGGAGATGTGGCTCCTCAGGTGTATCAGTAATTGTCACAAATTATAAAATCAGAATCACTGTCAAGGTTCCCTCCTTCACCTAATTTCATCCTAGCTAAAATCCCCGAACCTAAGGTGGACCGGCCTAAACTGACTTTTATTTCATGTAACTGGCCTAACTGACTTCTAACCCTCATGAATTAGCCCGTGGGACACCAAACCAGATGGCGTTCCCATGAAACCAAACCAAATGGGTCGAGACTCTCTTACTACAAGCTAAACCAGTCATGATGCCATGGAACCGGCTAAACCAACCTCGAATCAAGCGGACCCGGGTTGAACCAGTCAAAATCCCCAAAAACCCAACTGAATCAGTTAGCTTTTCCATGATACTAAGTTGGATCGGTCACATTCCTTAGGAACCGGGGCTAAATTGGCACGGATTTCAACAACCTTGGGGTGAATCAGGGTTAAATCCACCTAAATCGGACTAAACCAGCTCCGCCTACATAAAACTACGCTGAACCGGCCATTTCCCTCAAAGAACCAAGGTGAACCGGCTTTCCCTGCCCCTGAACCAGGCCCTAAAGGCCCCCTTAATAGGCCAGTTCAGGCCTAATTTCGTAAATTTCTGGGTGAATCGGAGTGGTTCACCACCTAATTTTGGTCTAGTCCCCTCCCCCAGCTTCCCTAGACTGGGAACCGGTCCTATTTTCTGGATCTAGGCTCGGTTGAACCCTGAACCAGGCTTCTGGAGCGCTGAACCAGCCCTTGTCTCCCCAAAACTGACCAGTACAGTTGTTGCACATCCAATTTCTCCCTGAACCCAAACTCACCCGGAGCCCCTAGCTGGTTTAACCAGACCCTCACAGTGCCTGGTGTTAACCTCAGGGTTTCATATTTATTTTAATAATGACAAAACAAATTAAAATTGTTATTTTCATATAATTATAATAGATAATATGGACAAATTATATTGATTGAGTTTTTGGAGATTCATACTACATGTTGTGTTACAAAGTAAGATTGTCAAATTAGATATACATGTAGTAAATTGATCATATCTTATTATATAAAATTTTAAAAATAGTAAGGTTAATTTTATATGAAACTATACTCAAATATCTTTATTTTGATGTATAATTTATTTCATATACTTTTATATATTAAAGTATTTTTTTATATCAAGTTTATATATTGTTTTCTGAAAAAAGTCAATACTGAAATCGATACCATATGATTTTTAAATAGTAAAATATATTTCATGGTACTACTAAAATTTTAATTTTATTTTATTTGTAAAATAGACATGCTAAGCTTTAAATGAGTATATTACATGCATGTTTTGCACTTATAGTTGAGAAGATACAATTTTTCTAATTCAGTCATTCTACTGTGTTATACTGTTAAGACAGAATGAGTATACTGTAGTATTTTTGTCATAACTTAAAATATAAAAATTAAATTTATAAAAATCTAATTGCAAATGAAAGTAGACGTTATGATCTTTTCAAAAATATATAATTTATTGTTTTTGGTTGAGAATTCTAGTCTCTAGACATTTTTTAAGTTTACTAACAGATTCTGATAGAAGCAGTTTTTCAGTCTAATATGTCCTTAGAAAATAAACAATTTCTCTCAAACGGCTGGTTATTATCCAATGGTTCTTTTTTTGTTTAGAAGTAGACTCATTTTAAAGTGTTTAGAATTTTTTTCTGGAATTTTTGAACATTGGAAGCTATTTTTGTGAATTTTTGAAGCAAGCCTATGAGCTGTTCCTACTAACAGAAGACTAAAATTTGTCTTCACAAAAGGCCAAGAGTTCTCCAACGTCTCTCCAACATCTTTTTGATGGTTTTATCTATAAAAAGAGCTTAGATTGAAGGGAGAGGCATCCAAGAACAAGCTCTCAAAGTCTCCTTAATCTCCCTCTATTATTCTTTGTTACATTCTCTACTAGTTGAACAAAGAGTGCATCAAACTAATTGTTTATTTTTGAAAGTGCCTCTTTGAAGTAAGATTATCTTATATATGAGTGGTAACTAATCCTACTTAAAAGGAATTATTATATTTTTATTCCATCTCTACTACAATTTGTATTGGTGTTTAAAACTCATCAAATCAAAATCTTTGTTTGTAATTGGGATTTCTTGCCTCCATCAAGCGCAAGGAAGATAGTTGAACCTCGACCTATTGGAGTTCGAGAGAGTGGATGTAGACTTGGATATAAAGTCGAATCTCTATAAAAAAGTTTGCACTTCTTATCCTTACTCTCTTTATTTTATTTAAAATTGTTTATATTTTCTTTGATTAAATTGTATAAGTTTAATTGATTCAATTTTTTTATTATATTTTATTTACATAATTAGCTTCTGTGAAAAATACTCAAGTCACCCTCATCTTGGGTTGCCTTTTAGGACAACACCTGGATGCCAGAACCGGTCTCACCTCCCCTGCCCGGTTCGAGAATCTCCCTGAACCGGCAGTCCAAGCCCAACAGGGCTGGACCAGTCGGCTAGCCCAAGACAAACCCAGAACACGTCCAGGTCTTGTCTCCTTCACCCGGTAACCCGAGTGTTCTGCAACCGTAACCCGGCTACTCTATAATCCTAAAATCATGAAATTTAGTGCTCACTTGCACCGATTAGGAGTCAAAATGGGAGAATCAACCTCAATTGTATGATTTCCCTTGTCCAATTGTAGATTTTTGGGGCCTCAATCTTCAAATTTTTGTAGACGGCCTGCTCGGATCCCGCGGGGCTTCCGGCCAACCTGGGTGCAATTTCTCTCAAAATTTCTTGCCCTATCGCACAATCACTCGGGGTTTCCAGCTTTATAGACACCTAGAACCATGAATGCATGCGAGAAGCCATCTGTTGCTCCCGAATTGAGGCAGGATTTGGCATTCGGTGTGTTCCGTAAGTAGGTTGGTGACCAACCCACTTTGGATTTTTTTTTTTTTTTTTGGTGCTAAATAGTCGTTACAAGTAGATTTGATGCGTACAAATGGAACACTTAGATGATAAATGTCTTAAAAACGTGTTATTGAAAACTATCATTTTGATATATGGAAAGTTAAATTTTTTATTTTTTTTGGTATATCAAAGATTTTTCTTATTAGTTTAGTATATTAAATATTAATTTTTTATCAATTTAGTACAACAAATATTCATATTCTATTAATTTGGTACATGAGAAAGCATCACCTTATAACATAATTTAACACATATTACTAATTAATTTTAATTAATTATAAATTATGCAATAAGCATAATATAATTTAAATAGTGCCTAGTTTTGTTAAAAAAAATTAGTAGTTAATAACATAATATGTTATACTTTAAAATAAAAACTCTAAGAGTTACATGATATGGAAAGAATTATATAACGGATAGCTGTGGTTGGAATAGCTTGATGGATTCATTTTTTATCAATATAAAATAATATATCAAGTTAGTTTTTATTATTTTGAGTACATAAAATATAAATTTAAATAAAATAGAATTTAATAAATATATTTAAATAAAATAAATTCAATTATTTATTTATAAAAAATTAAATAAAACAATTTATTAATTTGGTACACAAGAATGTGTCATTTTATAACAAAATTTACAACATAGTATAATACATATTATTAATTAATTTTTAATTAATCTTATATTACATAGTAAACATAATAAGATCTAAATAGTGCATTAATTAGTGTTGTTAAAAAATTAATAGTTAACCACATAATATAATATACTTCAAATTAAAAATTCTAAGAATTACATGATATGGAAAGAATTATACAATGGGTAGCGGGTTGGGTTGAAATAGTTTGGTAGATTGATTTTTGATATATTATACCATATATATATAGTATATATGTATATATAGTACATTGTATAGTATATTATTATAATATATAATATAATGTTATATATATTATTTGTACTATATGTACTGTACATAGTACATATAGTATGTCTAGTACATATAACATATATACTATATAATATATGCATATATAGTACTATATATATAATATAGTGTATATCTATATATATCATATTACATATTACATATATACTAGAAATGTACTTAAATTATATTGTATATTATTATACTACATATATATATTAAAGTTATATAATATATAATAGAATATAATATTACATATATCGTTTGTACTACATGTACTGTATATATACAGTACATATTATATATGTCGTACATATAACATACATATACTATATAATATTTGCATATATAGTAATATATATATATATAATATTACAGTTATATGTACTATAGGTACTACATTTAGTACATACATACATCTAGTACATATAATATATATAATATTATACTATATACTATATTATCTTATATATATATTATATATATATATATAACATTACATATATTGTACAAAACTATATATGATATATTATATTAAACATAAGAATTTATAATTTCCATAACAAATATAATACTACTATATAAACTATTAAATTTTTTAATTAAATTTAATTACTTATTGCAGTTAATAAAATATATTATATATAATATTGCATATATATATATATAAGAAGTTATAAAATGTTATATATAACATGTTATAAAATGTACTATATATACTCCATATAGTGTACATTTGTACTACATATGTATGTATATATATTGCTATCTCTCTATACATATAGTACATATGTAATATATAACTATGTAATATTATATATATTATGCTGCTCTAATACCATTTCTACCCAGGGCCTATAGTACTGATATGGTAATGAGAGATTGAAAATTTGCTAAAAGGAAATTGCTATAAAAGGATTACAAAATTTCCAAAAGATTTTATTTCAAAAGATTGCAGACTTAGATTAAAAGGACACTTACTAAAATTTGCAAGACTTCTTTGAGAAACGATGGTAGAGGATTACAAGCTTTTGCTCTGAAGACACTCTCTCTAAAATTTCTATCTCTCGCTCTATATGATTTTTTCACTCTGACCAATTCACTCTTACCATTCGCTCTATCCTCTGTTTTCGCTCTTCCTTACAACAAGACTCAACTGACTCTTAAATAGATGTACTTGACTCAACTATGGTTGTAGGATGACTGAACCATAATTATTTTTACAGACACGACATAAAGAAAAGTACAATGATATCTATCCACACTATGGCACATGGGCGGCTACCTTTGGGAGACAAAGCTCAGTGCGGGTACAATAATTTCTAAAACAGACAAAAGACTTTACAAAAAGCTGAGTTACTTCATGATAAAGGACTCTGCTTTGGCTAAAGTAACTTTGATCTTGTCTACTTTTTACTAGAGGACGAACAACTTTGCTAAAGTGGTCATCATGTTGATCTTCATGCTTGTGATTATTGCCAAGTGACAAAGAACTTTTCTTTTGCTAAAGCTTTTCAATCTTATCTCAAAGGAGGTAAGATTCCATAGCAGTCATCTTCATTTTCTTAGGCATACTCTACTTCTGTGTCATCATCTTCTTCTGTTTTTGGAGATTGAGAAATTCCTTTGCTAGTTTCTGCTATAGCTTGCTTTGCCGATTTCTTTCTTTTTAACAGGGCAAGGAAAGTGTTGACTTGGTCAACAATTTTCTGAACATCAATTTTCTTCCAGTGTTTGGTTTTAATTTTTCTAACAAATGAATCAGTGTTAAGATGGAAACACCAACACATGATCCAGGGAGTTTGAATGAATTGCAAAAGTTGAGGAGTTGGATGTCAACATCCTTTTCTTCAGAAAATTTGCTATATTCATGGAAAATTTCTTGAATTTCAAAAGGATAAATTGCTAAGTAGGTCCAAAGATTTTTCACCAATTTAGCCACCAAATAGGAAAGTGGCTTTGGCAATTTTCATCAAAAAAAAGGAACCAAGTGTGAACGCATCCATCATAGAAAAGGGTATTACTCCATGCATGGATGTAATCCCAGTAGGTATAAGCAAATGGTGTCATGTCACAAGAAAAGGCTCAAAGGGAACAACAGTAAGGGGCATCCCAAAGAGAGGAGGAAATGACCCTTTTTATCTGTATTTTCGAAAATCAAATTTTTCTAAGATTTCTTGGATCAGGATTATGAGTAATCTTAACTGATCCAATATTTTCTAAAATGGTTTCATAAAAATTTATGTTTTTCTCTGGAGAAGGTGGAAGGAAAAGGAGGCCTTGAGGAAAGAACAAATTCATGGCTTCCTATATGGTTTGGATTTATGAATCATTTTCTAAATCTGCTATAAGGATGTGGTTGGGCTTGGTGACCCAATCAATTTTCTTGTCATTGCTATCAGATGATCTGTTGGTAATAGTGGATGGAGAATTAAATGGTTGTAATACCATTTCTGGGGTTTTTTCTGGATTTCTATAATGGATTGTTGAAGGGATGAATAATTGTTTATTTGGTGTGGATAGGCTGGTTAGGGTGGAACTGTATGGTAAAGATGGATTTCGGATTGGGCTTAAAATGGTAAATCGGTTTGAATTTCTGGGAGAAGGAGAATTGCTATATGGGTTTTGGTTACTGGGCTTTGGGCTTGTCATGTTCCTGCAAAAGAAATCAAGTAATAAACTATAATCAAGTATATGATTGCTCTCATTTTCTCTCACTTCTATATCGAATTCAAAAGCGGGCTTTGGGCTTGTCATATTCTTGCAAAAGAAACCAAGTAATAAACTATAATCAAGTATATGATTGCTCTCATTTTCTCTCACTTCTATATCTAATTCAAAAGCTAAAAGAATCTCTTGCCATTTTTCACGAATTTGTTTTGAAACAAAATTTTGAATAGAATTTTCTGGAATTTCAAATGTTGGCTTGTAGTCAACACAGAGAAGGAAATATTGATTGTACAAGTCAGACTGGAATTTCTGAATAGAAAAATGCTAGAAAGAATGACCTTTCTAAGGGGGATAAGATCTCTGGGGTCCTTCCCATTCTTCTACATGAAATTTCATCAAGTATTCTCTACCTTGTAAGTTCTTATGGGCTTTTTCTAAAGGAATTTTATACTTAAATATACTATCATATCCTATGTTTGAAATTTCTATTCTTATTATAGGTAATGCACAAGGGTATATTATTCTAGAATATTTTACTTTTATTCTTTCCATTTCTTTTCTATTTTCTTCAAATAATCTATCATCATTTTCTATTATTCTGAGAGTAGGGAAAACTTTAAATGCAAAATTTACAATTTTCTCATCATGACTATAATAACTTTCTATTCTTCTAGTATCTTGATAATTTCTTACAAAATATTTATATCCTTTTTCTATGTAAATTTCCATTATAGGATTTGCTATGTTGATGTAGGCTTTTAACAGGTTTAAAAAATCGTAAAAACTTTCTAAACTATATTCTTGCCAATACTTTATACTTATTATTACACTTTTTTCACAATATCTATTTCCTATAAAAGTGTTATAAGAGATTTCAGTATTATTTCTAAAGTATTCTATCAAAGGATATTTTATTCCTATAGACATTTTATCATTACTATAGATTGTATTAATTTTTCTCTTTATTTCCTTTTTTATTGGAGGAATAACAAATTTATAAAAGACATCTTTCTCATTGATTTTGCTATAAATTCTATATATATTTACAGTAAAAGGGAAAATTTCTAATAAGAAAGGGGTTCCTAATATAATTTTCTCAGCTATGTCTTTTACTAGAGTAAATTTGGTTTTATGCAGACATCATTATTATAAACTGCTACATCTGTTAACTTACAGTTTAAATCTAAAGATTGTCCTGAAGCAGTGTACAATTTTTCTTTCGTCTTTTTATAATATTGTGTTGGTATGATTTTCTCTTAAATACAATTTATGTCGGCTCCTGAATGTACTAATGCTAATTCTTCCAATTCATATTTATTGTCTATTTTTAATTTTACCTTAATTATCCATTGTTGAAATGTTATCTTTTCTAGATGATTTTTATTTTCTATTGTTTTATCTATTTTTTCTAGATGATTTTTATTTTTTGTTTCTTCTATTATTATTTCTTTTCCTAGTCTTTGATTATCAGTACTTGTTTCTATTTCTTCTAATTTTTTATTAAATAAGTATTTTCTAATTGATGAATTTTCTTCTTTCAGATCTTTTATTTCTGCTTTGATTTGTTTTATTTCTAAGTGCAAATCTTCTATAGTAATTAGTTTGCTATTTCTTTCTTCTTTGAATCTTCGCAGAACTTCTCTTATGCTAAATTCTTTTATGTTATTCATTCTTCCATCTATTTCATTAGAATCTTCTATTTCTAATTGGTCTATAAATTCTTGTAGAGATTGTTTGTCTTTTCTAAGCATGTTGATTTTAGGATTTTCTAATTTTTCTATTTTTTCTTCTATGCTTTTTCTTTTATATCATAATTTTCTAAGTTGAGTAACTTTTCTGATTCTTCTAATGATTTGAACCAATTTTCTACTTTTCTTATTTCTTCATATAATGCTATTATTATGGATTCTATTTCTATACTTTCCTCTTTTTTTTGGAATTTTCTCATCTTTTATGGGGTTTTGATTTTCTAAAGAGTTTCCTATTGTTGCTATTTCTAATTCTTTTTGCTTTCTTATCGTTGCTATTTCTAATTTTTGTCTTTCTAGGCTTTCATAGATTTTTCTTTTCAAATCTTCTACAGTCCACTTGTTTTTCTACCTTTTCTATTTTTATCTTAGGGTCTAAATATTTATCTTCTCTTCTTTTTTTCTCTGCAGCATAATTTCTAATTTTTTCTAAAACTGTTTGAGGTTTATCTTCTAAGTGTTTTTCTTTCCTATTTTTTTCTCCTTCAACAAATCTGTCAAGTCTGGTAAACTCTAAATAGGGTTTTCTATATTTTAATTTGCTACTTTCATTTAGCTGGAGAAACCAATCAAAAAAGAAAATATTTTTCTTATAATAGTTTTCTAGTTCATAAAAGTATTTTTTCTTGATTTCTTTTCTTTCTTCATGGCTGTAAAGGCTAAAATAATATTCTCTATTTTCTCTATTTTTTTCTAATTTATATTCAATACTAATATATGTTCTATCAATTTCAAATTTCTTTCTATAGGTAGTTTGATTTTCTGAAGAGTTTTCTATTTCTATTTCTTGGAGTTCTTTCTTCAAATCTTTTATTCTCAAATTTTCTATTGTTGCTTTTTCTACAATTTTCTTTTCTGATCTAATTGTATTTCTATGTCTACATCTACATATTTCTTCATTGTCACTATTTTCTGATTGAGAATTTTCTTAGCTTGAGGTTATTATTTCAAAAACTTCTAATTCGGATTCACTAGTTTCGTTATCAATTAAGATTTTCATTATTTGATCTTTTATATCATTGTCTATGGATAATGTTTTTATCTTTTTTTCTATTTCACATTCATTGCTATAATGTCCAAATCTTCCACATTTATAACATTTTATCTCTTTTTTCTCCTTCTTTTTAGGATATGTTTTCCTTCTATTTTCAAATTCTTCTTTATAAGGTTTTCTTTGATTGATATTTCTTATAGTACTTTTTTGGATAGTATTTCTTTGGTTTGTATTTTCTAGAGGGTGCTATAATTTTCTCATAACCATATTGTTCATAAAAATCTCCTAATTCATTTCTATTTGTTTGTCTTTCAGATTTCATCTTGGCTTTTAATTTCATATCTGTACAAATTACTAAACCTTCTACATTTATTATTGCTGTTAATTTCCATAAGTTAAATCTTGATAGGGAATATTTCTATTGTATCTCATTCTAAGTCTTTCTCTAACCTTTTCTGCAAACAACTTTGGTAAACCTGCTATAAATTTCTCTTTCCAATAAAGTGTAATCCTTTTATAGCAATTTCCTAAAATAAATTACCCAGGGCCTATAGTACTCCTATGGTAATGAGATTGCTAATAAGAATAAAATTTGCTAAAAGAAATTGCTATAAAAGGATTACAAAATTTTCAAAAGATTTTATTTCAAACTGATTACAGACTAAGATTACAAGGACACTTACTAAAATTTGCAAGACTTTTTGAGAAACGATGACAGAGGATTACAAGCTTTTGCTCTGAAGACACTTTCTCTAAAATTTCTATCTCTCGCTCTATATGATTTTTTCACTCTGACCAATTCGCTCTTACCATTCGCTCTATCCTCTGTTTTTTGCTCTGCCTTGACACAAGACTCAACTGACTCTAAATAGACATACTTGACTCAACTATGGTTGTAAAGTGACTCAAACCATAATTACTTTTATAGACACGACATAAAAAAAAAGTACAATGATACCTATCCGCACTATGGCACATAGGGCGGCCACCTTGGGAGACAAGGCTCAGTGTGGGTATAATAATTTCTAAAACAAACAAAGACTTTATAGAAAGCTGAGTTACATCATGATAAAGGACTCTATTTTTGCTAAAGTAACTTTGATCTTGTCTTCTTTTTGCTAGAGGACGAACAACTTTGCTAAAGTGTCATCATGCTGATCTTCATGCTTGTGATTATTGCTAAGTGACAAAAAAAATTTCTTTTGCTAAAGCTTTTTCAATCTTATCTCAAATGAGGTAAGGATTCCATAACAGTCATGTAACACCCCAAATATTTAATTAAGGATCTAATTACAAAAAATCAAAATATACCGGGGGCTAAATGAGAACAAATAAAAGCTTCAAGTAATTGAAACTAAATCTCGTAACTAAAAGCACCAAAACCAGAGCATATGAAACTCGGGGGACCAAAACTAAAATAAAAGAAAAACTTAAACCCACTTGCTGCATGTATATATGTATCGTCTTCTTCATTGTGCCGCCGTGGATGCTTGAAGCGTGAGAGCTCCAAGTGGCTAGGTTAGCTTTTCTACCTCGAATTCCTTTCGTATATGAGCCGGCCCTCCTCTAAATTTTTTGTTGTAGAAGCTGATTACTGGAAGAACTGCTACAATTTTCTTTCTCCCGTCCAGTGGTTCCAAGTGCTGAGCCCTTTCTGGAGTACATCTTCTTCTCTGTTGCATCACAGCACACAAATGGCTGGTGAGTTTTTCTCTATACTTTTTCTCTCTCTCTATTCCTCCCAATATCTCACATCCTCCCTTGTTGCATGGCCGGACCCACCATGTTTGTACTTTCCTTGTTCATATATTCACGCTTGTTGGGTTGCTGGGTTCCTAACTATAACACTACTGAGAGATTTGAAAGGACTAAGCAAGTCAAATGGTTTGACACCCTACGTGGGTCCCAAGCTTAGGTGAGCTATCTCTTTTACTCCTTATAAGCTATCTGGATACAGTAGTAACGCTGGACCCAATTGTTTGGGTTATGTGATTGAGGGCTTGGGTAAATATCTGGCTGAACCTCTCTTATTTGAGAACATAATGGGTAAACATTTGAAATGATGAAATCTTTGACCAGGGCTATTTTGTCGGGGAAAATAGGAGAAGGATCCAGCTACATGTATACTCAATTATTCTTCTTGTACTTGATTTTATTATATGTATGTGTATGTTATATATATGTGTGTGTATGTGTGTGTGCGCGCGCGGAGTGTTGTGTGTGTGTATACATATATATCAAAAGAGATTAGGACAATTATATGTGCAAAAGGGGTTATGAAATTTTGCTGGAATATTAAGAACTAGTTAGAATTGAAAAGACAATTATTTTTAGTTGAGATATATCTTTAATATACTCTCATGGAGAGTTCATGGTATACATCGTGTCTTAATATTCATTGGGTCCCAATGCCCTAGTTAGTGTGCGGTTAGAAAGCAATATGAAAATCGTAATTGAAATTCTGATGGTATACTCGTATTGAATAGGTGCCCTTGGAAGGTTCGCCTATTGGCATTGGAGGTTGCATTGTGATAAACCCTATGATTCTTCACTGGTTACAAGTGTATTGTGAGTGATAATGCATGTTCTTTACGTGTGTTTAAATTAAATTTCTTGATTTTGCATATCTTGAGACTCTTATTGTTTTTATTCATTTAAATTGAAATATTGTCTCAAATCTAAAGAGAGGTTTTGATCAAGGATTTTCAATAAAACCGGGACAAGTATTAAAAAATTGTGTTCTATAGAAATGTGATTTGAATGTGTTTTTCATGACCTTGATGTGATAAAAAAGAAAGGATTTGAGGACTTGTTGACAAAAGAATAACAACATATCTCCCAGAAAGAAATTGTAAATGTATTTAAGACTTAACTCATTATGAAGAACAGTGTGGTGGAATACTTTATGTTAAACCCTACCTAGCAGGGGGAATGCTAGGCTTGGTGCACCTTGTTTACACCCTAGCTAGTAGGGGTGATGATACTAGCTCGCCGTGTTGGCCACACGGCGGTTTGATATTTATATACCCACGGCGGGTGATGATTTAAAATATATCCGTAGCGGATGATGATTTGATAATATACCCATGGCGGGTGATTATTGATATATACTCATGGCGGGTGATGATTTGATATATAATACCCATGGCGGGTGATTATTTGATATATACCCATGGCAGGTGGATTATCTGATATATATACCCATGGCGGGTGATGATTCATATATATACCCATGGCGGGTGATGACTTGACATATATATCCATGATAGGTGTATGATTATTATATGTATACCCCTTGGTGGGTTGCGATGCGATATATGTCCCTGGGTGGGTTGAAATTTTGGATATGGATTCAATTAAGAGAAATCCTCACACTGATGAACAATAAAAATTATTTAAGGAATATAAATACATGTACTCATAATGCAAGTTTTGAACAAAGTATCTTTGTCTTGTAAGTATATATAATCATTTAATCCATACATTTATTGAGAAAATCATTTTTGAAAGATGAATTATAATTTCTCAAAAGCATTGTCACACGATACTTGTCCCGACATGTTTAGAGTAGATATTATCTCTCGCTGAGTCCGTGAAAACTCATCCATCTCTAACATTTTAGATTTTAGTATGGATCTGCTTCGGATTCAGCAGTGTAAGCAAGAAGTGTAATCTCTCTAGTGAGTCCAATGTTGTGTGGCATGTATGTACCAATTTCTTTTGCAATTGTTGATATTTTAAATTCATTGCATTTAGTGTATGCTCCAATTGAACCATAGACAGGATCCTTGGTGTATTATGACTTTAGTCAGCAAATGTCAAATGTTTAGAGTATTATTGTTGATAAACTACTTGTTGATCGCTATTAGAATTTTTTAAAAAAATATGGCAGGTATAAAATTTGGTAAATGTCCAATTTTTAGGGGAGATTCTGTCAAAATTTTCGGAAACTCCCAAACTTAAATAATTCTAAATTATTTCTGAGGCTGGCTAGTGTTGGTAGTACCAATCCTAGCGCCGGTCACGATTCTTGAAATCGGGTCATGACAAGTCATCTTCATTTTCTTGGGCATAGTGGTACTTCTGTGTCATCATCTTCTTCTGTCTCTAGAATTGAGATATTCCTTTTGCTATTTATGCTATAGCTTGCTTTGCAGATTTCTTTCTTTTTAATGGGACAAGAAAAGTGTTGACTTGGTCAACAATTTTTTGAACATCAATCTTCTTCCAGTGTTTGGTTTTAATTTTTCTAACAAATGAATCAGTGTTAAGATGAAAACACCCAAAACATGATCCGGGGGAGTCTGAATGAATTGCAAAAGTTAAAGAGTTGGATGTCAACATCCTTTCTTTTCTTCAGAAAATTTGCTATATTCATGGAAAATTTCTTGAATTTCAAAAGGATAAATTTCTAGAATAGGTCCAAAGGTTTTCCACCAATTTAGCCACCAAGTTAGGAAAGTGGCATTGGCAATTTTCATCAAAAAGAGGAACCAAGTGTGAACGCATCCATCATAGAAAAGGGTATTACACCAAGCATGGATGTAATCCCAGTAAGTATAAGCAGATGGAGTCCATATCACAAGAAAAGGCTCCGAAGGAACAGTAAGGGGCATCCCAAAGAGAGGAGGAAAATGACCCTTTTTATCTGTATTTTTCGAAAATGAAAATTTTCTAGGATTTCTTAGATCAGGATTATGATAATCTTAACTGATCCAGTATTTTATCTAAAATGGTTTCATAAAAATTTCTATTTTTCTCTGAAGAAGGTGGAAGGAAAAGAGGGCTTGAGGAAGGAACAAATTCATGGCTTCCTTTATGGTTTGGATTTCTGAATCATTTTCTAAACCTGCTATAAGGATGTGGTTGGGCTTGGTGACCCAATCAATTTTCTTGTCATTGCTATCAAACGATCTGTTGTAATGGTGAATGGAGAATTAAATGGTTGTAATACTATTTCTCGGGTTTTTCCTAGATTTCTATAATGGGTTGTTGAAGGGATGATAATTGTCTAGTGGTGTGGATGGACTGGCTAGGGTGGAACTGTATGGCAAAGGTGGATTTCAGAATGGGTTTAAAATGTAAATCGGTTTGGAATTTCTGGGAGAAGAGAAATTGTTATATGGGTTTTGGTTATTGGGCATTGGGCTTGTCATGTTCCTGCAAAAGAAACCAAGTAATAAACTATAATCAAGTATAATGATTGCTCTCATTTTCTCTCATTTCTATATCTAATTCAAAAGCTAAGGAATCTCTTGCCATTTTCCACACTAATTTGTTTTGAAACAAAATTTGACTAAATTTTCTGGAATTTCAAATGTTAGCTTGTAATCAACACAGAGAAGGAAATATTGATTGTACAAGTCAGACTGGAATTTCTGAATAGAAAAAAAGCTAGCAAGAATGACCTTTTCTAAGGGGGAATAAGATCTTTGGGGTCCTTCCCATTCTTCTACATGAAATTTCATCAAGTATTCTCTACCTTGTAAGTTCTTATGGGCTTTTACTAAAGGAATTTTATACTTAAATATACTATCATATCCTATGTTTGAAATTTCTATTCTTATATAGGTAATGCACAAAGGTATATTATCCTAGGATATTTTATTTTTATTCTTTCTATTTCTTTCTATTTTCTTCCAATAATCCATCATCATTTTCTATTATTCTGAGAGTAGGGAAAACTTTGAATGCAAAATTTACAATTTTCTCATCATAACTATAATAACTTTCTATTCTTCTAGTATCTGATAATTTCTTACAAAATTTTTATATCCTTTTTCTATGTAAATTTTCATTATAGGATTTGCTATGTTGATATAGCTTTTAACAGTTTAAAAAAATCGTAAAAACTTTCTAAACTATATTCTTGCCAATATTTTATACTTATTATTACACTTTTTCACATATCTATTTCCTATAAAAAGTGTTATAAGATATTTCAGTGTTATTTCTAAAGTATTATATTAAAGGATATTATATTCCTAAGACATTTTATCATTGCAATAGATTGTATTAATTTTTCTCTTTATATCCTTTTTTTTTGGAGGAATAAACAAATTTATAAAGGACATCTTTCTCATGATTTTGCTATAAATTCCATATATATTTACAGTAAAAGGGAAAATTTCTGATAAGAAATGGGTTCCTAATATAATTTTCTCAGCTATGTCCTTTACTAGAGTAAATTTGGTTTTTATGCAGCATCATTATTATAAACTGCTACAATTTGTTAACTTATAGTTTAAATCTAAAGATTGTCCTAAAGCAGTGTATAATTTTTCTTTCGTCTTTTTATAATACTGCGTTGGTATGATTTTCTCTTGCATGCAATTTTATGTCGGCTCCTGAATCTACTAATGATAATTCTTCCAATTCATATTCATTGTCTATTTTTATTTATTTTACCTTAATTATCCATTGTTGAAATGTTATCTTTTCTAGATGATTTATTTTCTATTGTTTTATCTATTTTTTCCTAGATGATTTTTATTTTCCGTTCTTCAAATATATTTCTTTCCCTGTCTTTGATTATCAAAACTTGTTTCTATTTCTTCTAATTTTTTATTAAATAAGTATTTTCTGATTAATGAAATTTCTTCTTTCAGATTTTTTATTTCTGCTTTGATTTGTTTATTTCTAATTGCAAATCTTCTATAGTAGTTGGTTTGCTATTTCTTTCTTCTTTGAATCTTTGCAGAACTTCTCTTATGCTAAATTCTTTTTAAGTTATTCATTCTCTATCTATTTCATTAAAATTCTATTTCTAATTGGTCTATAAATTCTTGTAGAGATTGTTGTCTTTTCTAAGCATGTTGATTTTAGGATTTTCTAATTTTTTTATTTTTTCTTCTATGCTTTTTCTTTATTATCATAATTTTCTAAGTTGAGTAACTTTTCTGATTCTTCTAATGATTTGAACCAATTTTCTACTTTTTCTTATTTCTTCATATAATGCTATTATTATGGATTCTATTTCTATACTTTCCTCTTTTTTTCTGGAATTTTCTCATTTTTATGGGGTTTTGATTTTCTGAAGAGTTTCCCTATTGTTGCTATTTCTAATTCTTTTTGTTTTCTTGCCGTTGCTATTCTATTTTTGTCTTCTAGGCTTTCATAGATTTTTCTTTTCAAATCTTCTATAGTCCCACTTGTTTCTACCTTTTCTGTTTTTATCTTAGGGTCTAAATATTTATCTTCTCTTCTCTTTTTCCTTTGCAGCATAATTTCTAATTTTTTCTAAAATTGTTCGAGGTTTATCTTCTAAATGTTTTTCTTTCCTATTTTTTTTCTCCTTCAACAAATCTGTCAAGTCTGGTAAACTCTAAATAGGATTTTCTATATTTTAATTTGCTACTTTCATTTTTCCAGAAAAACCAATTAAAAAAGAAAATATTTTTCTTATAATAGTTTTCTAGTTCATAAAAGTATTTTTTCTTGATTTCTTTTCTTTCTTCATGGCTGTAAAGGCTGAAATAAATTGCTCTGTTTTCTCTATTTTTCTCTAGTTTATATTCATTGCTAATATATGTTCTATCTCAACTTCAAATTTCCTCCTTATCATATTAATTCCTGAATGAGATTCTGGAGGTAAAACATCAAATCGGTAGGTGAAAGGAAACTACTATCTTCTTCATTTCTATAGATTGAATTTGGGTTTTCTGGTCTAAAATCTACTCCTTTAAATTTCAATTTGCTAATATTTGGTCTAGATTTTTCAAAATCTTCTCTCAAGCTAGATGATTCTCTTTAGTTTTATAAATTCTCGGACCAAACCTAATACTAACATTTCCATTTTCATCTTGAGTAATTTCTGGATTATTTCTAAGTGTTTTCTTGTTTTGTCTACTGAAGGTACTTTATTTTCAAATTTCCAATTTCCATTATCTACTATTTTCTTCCCATGCTAGTCCTTAAGGGTATATCCTGAAGTATTCTGAGTTATATTCTAGAAGTAAGGTTTCCATTTCTAAGTGAACTTCTTCTAAGTGCTCCCGAAATTGATGATGGTTTTCATAAGTTTGTAATACAGTTTATAAATAATTGCTATAGGTCTAGTTCCATCTTTTATTTGCAAATTTTTTATTTGAATTTTCATAGTTAAAACATCTAGAATATTGCCATCATTTAAATCTACTGAAAAGTTGGGGAAACAATTAAAATGTACGGGACCATTGCATAAATTGCTTTCTATTAATGCTAGAAGAGAATCTCTAAAATTGCAATGCCTTACATCTCTTAGGGCTATACACTGGGTGTATTGATTCCCAATCGGAACAAGGGTTTAATTGCTATTTGAACTAATCCTATATGGTTATATCTATAATTTTCTCTATGTTTTCTAATTGTTTTTGCTGACAAGAGTTGAATTTGCTGGATATTTTTCTCTTAAAGAGATTGTTTTGCTCATTTGTCTTTATTGCATAAGATTGTCAAAATCAAATGGTTTACTTTGGTAAATATTTCTAAAATTTTCTCTTGGAATCGTCCAATTTGCTAAATGATTTTCTATTTTTGATATGCTTAATATTTGTTGTCTTATTTCTAATTTTATTGCATCTCACTTGCTATTGTCAAATCATCTAATCTCTGATTTTCTCTATCTCTTTTATTACTCTCCATACTTCTACTAGACTCTGCTATTGACCTACTTGAATTACTCCTAGTAAACCTTCTTCTTAAGCCTCCATCTCTCTCACTTAACCGAGACCACATTAATGCTGACCAACGGTCTCACTGCCTCTCTCAGGACTTACTGCTAGGTACCACAACACTCTAATTGAGCGGCTGACTAACGCTTAACCAAGAGATAAGGAACACTTAATAAAAGGGACTAAGAATACCAGATAGAACCAACAACAAATTCAAGTAGTAATAAAGAGAAAAATAAAAGGAAAGAGATAACAAAAATCATAAGATATGCCCAAAGTAAAAGATAAGCAAAAGAATTTAGAAGATAAAACTCTGAATCTTTCTGATACACTTCTTAAGCATTTTTCTATGATACTTTAATTCTAACATATAGAACTGATGTCTTTCATAATCAAGATCTTCCGTAAGAAAGATCATAAACTTATCATGCTCAACGAGGAATCGATAATTTCTCAAAGCAATTCTATAACCATTCTCGGGAGAAAAGAAGGGATCAACCATGATCAGTTACCACTTGGCTTTGATACCATTTCTACCCAGGGTCTATAGTACTGATATGGTAATGAGATGGCTAATAAGAATGAGTTTTTTTCTATCTCTATTTTTTTTTCAATTTACAAAATTAAATAGTCTGCAGATATAATTAGGGTATGTAATTAATTATGTTTAATTATATTTTTAACTAAATTAAAATATTTAAAATTTTATTAAAACTATAGTAATTAAATTTATAAAATTTAATAAAGTATTTTAAAATCATGTCATTCCATATAATATCCATATTAACATTTAATCCTTAGTAGAGTTGTTAAATCATGGCAATTAGAATTTTTAATTGGTTGATATGATTTTAAATTACTTCAATTTAGTTTTAATTTGTTCTGTTAAAAACTAAAATAGAAATTAAAATAAAATTTTCAAATTTAGCTCTGTCTCAAGCCTTAACCAAAATGCTTTTGGATTAGAATAATTTGACAATTGGTAAATCAATTATTCTAATTTGATTAATAATTTAATAAAATTTGATATTATTAAAAATTTGTTATATAAAAAGTTAGCATTTATTTAAATTGTAAAACAAACAAGGTTTAGATGTGATATAGATAATTTTAGATAGCATTTATTTAATTTGTAAACAAACAAGTTTAGATGTGATATAGATATCTATATCACATCTAAACCCTTGTTTGTTTACAAATTAAATGCCGATAATTTATCTATATCACATCTAAACCCTTGTTTGTTTACAAAATAAATACTTTATCTATATCACATCTAAACCCTTGCTTGGTTTACAAATTAAATAAATGCTAACTAGGGTTTTAGATGTGATATAGATAATATCCAAACCCTTATCTATATCACATCTAAACCCTTGTTTGTTTACAAATTAAATAAATGCTAACTAGGGTTTAGATGTAATATAGATAATATATGATATAGATAAATTATCTATTCACATCTAAACTCTTGTTTGTTTACAAATTAAATAAATACTAACTTTTTATATAACAAATTTTAATATGAATATAACATGATATTAATGATTTAAAATTCCAATATTTACATTTAAAAGCCATATTACTTATTACAATTAAGAAAATATATTATATCTAATTTTGCCTATGTAATATACTTAAAAAACATATTATATAACATGTTACAAAATATACTATATATACTACACATAGTGTACATTTGTACTACATATGTATGTACATATATTGCTATATATCTATACATATAGTACATATATAACATATAGTATAAATTGTACTACATGTATACTATATTTTATTTTAATATAATACATATATTACATATGTAGTACAAATATACTATATATGTGTATAACATAGTATGTATAAACATACAAACATGTAGCACATATAATATATATATAATATTATATTATACTATATACTATATTATCTTATATATATAGAATAATATTATATTATACTATATAACATATAGGAAATTGCTAATAAGATCTAAATAGTGCATTAATTAGTGTGTTAAAAAATTAATAGTTAACAACATAATATAATATACTTCAAATTAAAAATTCTAAGAATTACATGATATGGAAAGAATTATACAACGGTAGCGGGTTGGGTTGAAATAGTTTGGTGGATTGATTTTTTTGTCAAAATGCAATTAATATATTAGTTAGTTTTTACTATTTTGAGTAAATAAAATATAAAATTAAATGTAAAAAATATATTTAAAATAAAATATATTCAATTATTCATTTATAAAAAAATAAAGTAAAACAATTTATTAATTTGATTATATAAGAAACGTATCACTTTGTAATATAATTTACAACATAATTTAATACATATTAATTTGAATAAAAAATTAAAAATACTTAATTTTAATACACTAATGAAGAGAAATAAACGAAAAGACTGTTACTTAAAAAGTAAAATATAAATATTCAAACAGAAATAAGATTAAAATTATTTATTTTAACAAATACCCAAAAGATGTCGACAAGGAGCTCGACAGACGTGACGAGGCATGCAGCGAAGGGTAGACCGCTGACGAGGAGAATCGGTAATAAAACAAACAATAGCTCAAAATGTAATTATATATAATTTGTTAACAATTAATTCTTTAACAAAATTAATTAATACCTACTTTAAATTTATAATATTTATTCTATCTATTATTTAAAAATAATTAATAAATAAAATTAAATTATAGAGTTAAAATATATATTTTTTTAAATTTTATTAAAAATATTTAACTTTATTTTCATTATAAAAAAAAAGGGTTTCTTCGTTCAACTAGCATTAATTAACTGCTGCTTAACTATTTTTTTTAAAAAAGTAAAAAAAAACCTAATTTTTCCTCATTTTTTATAACTTATGGAATTAAATATTAAAATATTATTTAATTCACTCATTTTTTAATTTCTAAATTTTTAAAAGAATTTAATTTTTGATAATTTAATTTATTATTTTTAATTATTGCATAATTTTTTTTTGTTATATGTTTATTTTTGTTTTAAAAGTAACAACAAAAATGATCAAGTGTCATTTAAATTATAAAAAAAATCAATAATTACCTAAACTAAAAAAATAAAAAAAATTAAAATATCATAAAAATAATAATCAAATTATGTTTCAAAAGGTTTAAATTTTTTTGTTTTAAAATTTAATTTCAAAATTTAAAATTTAAATTATATTTTTTTCATAAATTAAATAATAATTTAATTTTTAATTAAATAAATAATTTAAGTAAATAAAATTATTTTAACTTTTACCTTTTCTAACAAAACTATTCAACAATTATGAGTCCACGTTTATAACAAAAAAATAAAATTATATATCCTTTTAATAATATTGAAGCAAAAAAATATATTTTCTTACCCTAAATTATATTATAAAGTGACACATTTTTAAGAATCAAGTTAGTAAATTATACATTTTAATACACGAAATTGATAGAAAATAATTTTTAATGTATTAAATTAACCAAAAGATATAATGTTCTTCATTGATAAAAAATCAATTTCTCATATATTAAATAATAATATTCTAGTGACATGTTTCCAAACCATTTTCCATCTAAATATTTGGTATATACACGTGACATAATTATTAATTAACTTTAAATGTTAATAGATGAATATACTAAATTTATATAATATTGATTATTACTAAATTAATTAAAAATTTTCATATAACAAATTAATAAATAAAGAATCATGCATATACCAAAACAATAATTTTCTCTTGACAATTATTTGTGAGCAAAGCATGTAACTTTGACTTTTGACCAGTCGCTAATGACAAAAAGAATGCGGACAGGATCAATAGATCATTCACCTTTCTTAGGCTACCGAAAGACAGCCCCAGGAAAAAGGAAGCGGGGTCACATTTAAACGGAGCAACAACTACACGGAACGATTGAAATACAATTCCTGCTATGCACTAAAAATTGCAGCCAAGTTGACATTCAATTTCCTAACATTTTGACAAATGACGAAGCCCCATAATTGAATAGCAGGATCTGCTATAAAAGAAACTTACAACAAATGTGTAGGGCAGTCAGAGAAAACTAATGCGGGACTTCGCTTTCACTAACCAAGAAAAGATGTCCATAAATAAATGTCATCGTTGCTCAGCTTACGCTTCTTTGGCTCTTTTCTCATGTGTTCCCGCCTCTCTTCTTCCTCTATTTTACGGAGCTCTTCTTCATCCTCCCTCCTTGCAATTCTAGCACTGAATCACCAGAAAAAACAAATCCATCAATATGCCGATAAAGCCTAAAGGAGAATAATATATTATAAACTATTTCCTATAATGTGAAATGCAATAACAGCTAATAAGCAACGCCAATTCAGAGGATATGCCCGGCAAACTTCAACAGCATCTTATTTCTACATACATGATCATGTATATTAAAGGAAAGTACTTGAATTTTAAAAGAACCAAAGGTACAAAAAGCTAGAACAGTAGTAAGTTGGAGAATATACACTCATATGCTCATTGTGCATACACCAACCACCACCATTTTTCACAAAATTTATCATGTTCCTAACTAAGATGGGCTACTTTTAAATCTAGCCGCTTCGAAATTCATACTTTCTGACAAGAGATGAAATGATAAAAATGGAAGTTATGACAAAAATGAGTATATTTCCATTCATAAAGTCCTTACCACATCTCTCTTTAGTAGCATAGGCTACAACAAGGGTCACATTCCATTCTAGATTCACTACTGGTCTTCTAAATTCGGATTTTTTATGAACATAAACAGAACACAATATGCCAATATAATAAACAAGGTGAATTGAACATGGCCACTTCATGCCATGCAGAAACATTTCAAAAGAGAGGATTGTAGAAACAAGTCAGTCAAGAAAGAAAATACCGCTTACAGAAAATGATACAAGCAAACACAAAAGGATAATTCTTAGCACCGAGTAGATAGAATTTTATACTAAAACTAACCTCCTTTTCTCCTCCCTCATGATATCATCAAAGTTGGCCTCCATGTCACTATCATCGTCATAATCACAGCTAGCGTATCTGTTTGGATTATACCTGCATGAAGATTGTAAATTTGCTTAAATTTGACAACAAACAAAATATTTCTTAAAAGATGAAATGAAAATATATTAAAGAGACTGTGCGGACACAATACATAGAAAAATGCCCCACTACTAAAGTTTCACCACAAACTTAGGAGATAAAAATTACTCCTTACATCTCAGGTGAGGTTGCACTAAGGTTCAGTAAAAAAAGCATTAATCACCCTCCTATATTCAGCATAATGGCAAACACAAAAATAAAAAGAGAGAGAGAGGAAAAACAGAAATGCTTGCAAACAAAACCATTAAAATCAGTGATATCAAGATGAAGCAGGCATACCATTTGAGAAACTACAGTATGTGAAAGAAAAGCATAGTCATGCCACTCCATACCATTTATCTCAACCCACATTATCATTATTAGCAAAATTTCTCATCCTAGGACCAAAGGCCTTCAACCATCAGTCACAACCCAGCAAGTGACCAAGCCTCATTGAAGGCATGCTGAACTCCCCCTCATTCCCAGTATTTAAGAAA